>WAAD01005988.1:639392-667063 GCA_013389945.1 Fregata magnificens
CGGGCAGCGGCCGTTCAGAGCAGCTTTATTGTGCAGCGCCCGGTAGGCGAAGGCCGAGCTCGCGGTCGCGTCTCTTACAACACACGGAGTGCGGAGGGGGGGGTGGGGGTGTTAGTACCGCGCGGGTCGGATACAAAAAATAACAATAACAACAATAAAATACAACGGTTGAGCTCGGTCGTTCCGGTTATTGCACTTTCCTGCATTTTCCTATAGCGCTGCCCTGCTCCCCCCGGCCAAGCACGCGGAGCCGCTGTAAGAACAGCGAGCGCCGTCTTGGTTTTAAGCCCCAAGGGAGCCTGAAGCAGGTAACAGGCCGCTTTCTCCTGAAAAGATCAGTTCTGCTTTAGGAAAAAAAAAAAAAAAGTTACTTGTATAACTTATTTAAGCTAAAATGAGCCAGGGAAGGCGGGGCACTGCGCTCCCCTTCCCCAAATACCGCACCGGGGCGGTGCGGGCTCCCAGGGGTGGGATGGGGAGAGCCCAGCCGCCGCCCTTACAGGTGAACTCCACACCTCCTTTTCAGCCCCAAAACAAGGCATTTAGTGTAAGCAATAATCCTCTGAATTAAGCTAAGGATCCGGTGCTTCAAGACACGCCGTAAGCATCCTCCAGGCTTCTGCTCTGGCTGCAAGATACAGCAAAAGCAGCATCGCTGCCAGGCTGCCGAAGCCTTCCAGACCATTCCTCAGCCTGTATGGTGCGAGTGCATTTTCTCCCAGCTCATCCCGTTAAGTGTAGTGTGACGGAAAGGCTTAAAACTGAGCTGGGGCATCTGAAGTGCCAAGAACGGCTCAGGCTGTACTTGAACCTTGCGATGACCTGGTGACTCTTCTAGCAGAGCCACGGCACCATGTAAACCTCACACCTTTGTAAACAAAGCTTCTTTCCCAAATCATTTTAGGCCTGATCTCCACTTTAGACCTACAGGAGAGTGGAGGTTTACTCCCCACCATTCACAGAAGTCAGCCTCAGCCTCTGGGATTTAGCTTGTTTTAAGTGGCAACAATCACATCACTGGAACAGCAGGCGCTGGTTTGTGTCCATATACAACAGAAGCCAGTCCGCTACCTGGTTACATGTGGTGCAACGCACAAGTTAAGTACCCTTTTATAACATAACATTAAAACATACTGTAACAAACATCTTCAGTAGATGGAGGCGATAAAGGTAGCCTTATCTGGGAGAAGAGTACCTGCTCAGCTTAGACTCCCTGCACCAGGCTCGGAGGTGTTTGAGTTTGGTACGACTTTCAATTTACAGTCTGCAGAATCTTTTATTAAAGTAATTATTCACCTCGTTTTCCTTGCTCTAAAGCAGGCGGGGGGGGGGGGACGGGACAGGACACGTGTAGGGCAGTGGGGAGAAACTAGTGTTAAAGATAAACAGGGGGTGTGAAGTCTCTCAAAACAAGTTCAGTCAGGCAGACTTCACACCCAACGGAGGAAAAAAATGCAGAGAAGCAGCTGTACCCAGTTTGGGAAAACCTACAGATCTACAATGCCACACATGCAAAGAGACAAACCAAATGGAAACAAGACATCAACATAGCTACAAACAACAATAAAAAGGCATCAGAGAAGTGTCTGGAGATGGCTACACAGGAAAAGCTGTACAAGACATTTCTGGAATTGCATATACAGAGATTTAAGTTTTATTCATACATTTATTATTTACACAAGCTACCTCTATTAATTGCCAGAGACTGACCTTGACTCTCCTAGTCTTAAATAAGGTTACTAACCACCACGCACAGTAGAAGAGTTAATACTGTTAGTGTCATTGGTGGCATGAGTGTGCACCATGGTAGTGAAACACCTAATGATTCTACTTGGGAAAAGTATTCGTTCTTCTGCGCATGTGGTTCTTGGTTGCTGCACTTTCAGCTGGAGCAGCTGGCGAGGCTGTATCTGTATAGAACCATACTGTTAATGCCATCACAGACCAGAAAAATGCCCACACGTGCAGGTAAGTAAAAAAGTCTTTTTTACATAAAAAAAGCATTAATTCTGTTTATTGCACAAAGAAAGGAGGATTTAAACTAAACTAATACTGCAGGGTTATGTATCCCTTTCCTTTGTTCAAGCTTTTTAACAGGCAGACTATCGGTGGTAATTTTGCTGTATACTAGCCAATCAATTCCAGCAACAAGGTGCAGTAATTCCACATGCCTACACTACTTTGGATGCAGCATGCTAGCTTTCCTGGGAAACAAAGCCATTGCGTGCTCATCCCCTGCAGCTGGGAGGAACAGTAAACCCAGGGAGAACTTGCCAACTCAGTATTTCCTCATGTAGTAAACAAAGTGCATTTTCTATTTCAGCCTCCACCCTATAGGTATGTTACATTAAGAGCAACCAATCTTGCCCCAGAAATGCAAAGGGCAAGGATATTATCTTCAAAAGCAGCCCTCTTGGGAAGGGCAGCAGGACCACCCCAGCCCATACCTTCCTTGCAAAGGATTCCCCTCCCCCCCATTTTTTTTATTCTTCTCAATACAGCCGAATTAGATATCCCAGAGTGAAACGATCAGATGAACGGACACAGCCACAATACACGGCTACTGAAGAAGAATGAATGACCTGTTTTCCCTCGAGTATGCTCTCACCAAGCATGTGACTTTAAAAAAAGCTGAAGAAACCTTATTTTTAAAAAATATGTCTGTCACAGTTAGCACAATTTAAAACTGTCATTGCCTTTACAACTAACTCAAAACCCAAATTTAATTAAAATTAATTGGCGTTTTCCCCATGGACAGTCATTAGTTGTAATGACTTTGTTTCGGTATTACAATGTGTAATCTCTGAACAGTCTTCCATTTTACCAGAAGACTGTAAAAGAAAGGTCAGGTTTCTTCAGACATTCAAATAACTATTATGAGGCAAAATTACCAGAAAAGAGCTTGTTAACGTAAGAAAGAGGTGAAGGGTACATAAGAGATAAATAGCTTATAACTTGGGGTATTTGCACTGCAGTGGAACAGTAGATAAACCCCCTTAGGTAAAACATGGAAGCTTTGCTCCTGTCAATGTAAACATTTTGAGTGTTCCAAGAAGCTAATACAGATAGATGCTCTTAGCTTCTGAACACTTGCTAGCCTAGAGCCTCTGCCTTCTCCTTCCTCTCCGACTGCACTGTAATTGGTGCCAATCAATAAGTGATTGGGATAGTTATGTGTGGACCGAAGGCCACCTAGGACCATCAGTTAATGGGAAGAGTTTTTACTTTACCGAGTGAAGACTGTCATGATCAACGCCTAGCAACACAGACGCTACCTGGAACACACAAGATGCTTTTCTTTGATTGGTATTTGCGTGGGATTGGCAAAAATCCCTTTCAGTTCAAGGGTGTGGATTTTCTATCTTATTTGCACAACTCCATAACAAAAGCTGCAGCGGGGTAACTAGCATCAATGGGGCGTACCGGGGGAGATTTCTCTGGCCGCTATTCAAGATGGAACATCCCCGAGGTCTCACCTCTATGAGCAATCTTCTGGTGGCTACTACCTGTCCCACTCATGTTAGCCACAAAGAGCTACACCTGAAGAAGCCATCTGCAGAGTTAGGGGTTCAGAATTCTCCCACAATTAAAAATTCTTCTGTGCTTCCTTTTCAAGTAGAGTCATCCAACCCTTTATTTGGGTGCTCGGAGCTTGACTTGCAGAGCCTGTCCATGATCCCCTGCAGCATAGGTTGAACAATCCCCAAGAGAGGGCGCTGGGAGGAGTCTCCATCCCAGCAGGCTTCCATCAGCTGCCAGCATTCCTCATCAAACACCGGAAGACGCTCCGGGCGAACTCCTGGAAAATGGAGAGGGACCTGGTTACCATCAATACACCTCAAATCTGAGAGAAACTGTGTCTGATGCTCATTACTTTGGTGCAGGCTGAAGTGACCAGAGTGGACTGTCTGGGGTCTAATGCTCTTGATAAAAGCTTACGTTTCAGCAACGCTGCCGAGACACCTCTGGGAGCATTGCTGAAGTTGCTCCGGAGATCATGCATGCTTCCAGAGGATGGCAAACATTTAGTTTCACTGGAGCCACCTCTTTACAACTACTTGGGAGCAAAATGAGTACCCTCCTCTATAAGAAAACGAGTCCCCCCCACATCCACTCATAATGGTGCCTCTGGGAGCAAGTTCAACATGAGAACAAGCAGTGAGTGCAGCCTTCTGACCAAATACAAGACTCACTCATCTGAGTTAATCTTTTTCACATGAGAAGGGGAGAGATTATATAGACAGGAACTAAGGGCACAAAGTAGTAAAGCATTCTGATACCATGACACAGCATGAAGGATTAAGCTGCCGCTAAACACAGTACAACACTACACCTACACAGGCACAAGAATAAGTTTGTTTTGCGGGAGAACTATCAGCGTGTTTTACTCAACATCCAGCCCACCAGTGACAGCTTCCCCAGCATGCTGCATATTAAACACTTGAATGTACAGATCTCCACAGCCTCCAGAAATTGCAAGGGATTAAACATTCTTTAGGGGATCACGCCTGGCTGGTTCTGGGATCTGGTTTACATCATAACTGTTGTACTACTTCACATGGTTTAAGCGGTGTGCTAGCACAGCTCCTATAACACTGTGGCACGGAGGTGGTTAACTGAAAGCTTTTTTTTTTTTTTAATTCCCTGCTAATTTTAGTTAGACTTTCAGTAGAATATGTCCAAGTTTAACTAGATAAGTGTTACTCTTTAGACTGTCAGTGAAGCAATACAACTTGTATTTTTACCTTTCAGTTCCAAGAGGATAAAAATGGATTTCCTAATCTCTCAAATTTTACTCAAGCATAAGGTATCAACCAATAGAGTTCAAAATAAGCCATTTATACCTCTTCTAACATTGTTCCAAAGGTGATCTTTGCTTGCACACCTCTCGAAAGCCTCTGGTAACTTCACATGTCCCGAACAAATGTACCAAAACAGAATGCCAAATGCATAAACATCCACTGAGTTATCGTACTTTCCTGTGACAAAAATACATTTGATCAGCAGGACAAACATCTGCATCACTGGAAACTGAGCAGTCTGAGAACTAATGTTAGTGTTCCACTTCCTCAAATTAAAACCACAACTTCATTGCCAGAAGGCAAGACTTGTATGAAGCCTAGTAACACATCAGAAGTCATTGCCAAACATGGAAGAATAAAAGTTAAGACCTTCCCTTCTCAGAGGATTTAGACACTTAACCTGTACCAGCAGTTCCCAAGCTGAGGTTCATGGACCACTGCAGGTACAGGTGCTCAAGTGTATTTCAGACTTAAACACCAACACTTGTAAGACTATCAGTTCTGTTTAGCTCTGCTGCTATTCCAGGAGTCTGACAGAGCTAACATCAGCCTCTCAATCCAGAAGTTTGGCAATTACTCATTTATAGCAAGTTCACCCACTGAATAAGAAAAGATTGAGCACAGTTAAGTGCGTAAGGGCTAAGCCAATGCTCACCTCTAAGGTCAAGGTCTAGCCTGCTAGTCATGAGTATTTCACCACCTGAATAATGATTTCTAAATTAAACACAAATGGGGTTGCTTCCATTTCATTGCAATCTTGTCAGAGCAGGGACAGCATCTCAGATAGACCAAAAGGATTTTGATAAGCGTGGTATGGACCTCTAAGTGCTACTGTAAGATGCCTGCACAGGAAAAAAAAGTTTGGAGAGTGCCTGCCAGAAGCACAACGCATAGTGAATTTGAACGCACTCCACATGTTAGTAACAGCTTGGAAATTCCTTACTCCGTATCTATACAAAAACCAGGGCATCCTTTCTGAAGTATTTGCTTATGAAAGCCAAATATTTCCAGCTTCCTAATAACTAATAATTTAGCTTTCCAATTGCAAGAGTATTAATCACTTCAGCAAAGCTTATGAAACCCACAGTTCTCTTTCAAGTAAACTTAAAATAAAGGAAAAAATATATACTATGCATTGTACGCAGGTAGTCTTCTGATTTATTTTAATTATTTTTCCCTCATAAGCGAGTTGAGATATTAAGTCAAAGTAACAGCCTTCAAAATTCAAGCCAGAGACAGTAGTGGATTCAATCGACAAGCATACCTGTAAAGAGCTCAGGAGCCATATGAATGGGTGTGCCTACAATACTGCCAGACATCATGGCTTCTGGTTTGCAGAACCCCAAGTCAGTGATTTTGGCTCGATTCTTTTTGTCGAGCTGTAGGAGAATTCATACACAGGCAGCTGATAACCATACTTCTCAGTTTTAGCATTGCAATTTAATATTAAGGTTTTAAACTCTGTTTATGTTTGAAGGGTTGGGCATTTGTTCTTAAGTAAGCTTCTCTGATTACTTGGCTGCTCTTGGACATTTACCTAGTTAAGCTCAGTAACAAGACATGCCTTCGCTTGTCTTCTACATAGAGGGTGTGGTTGGGGTTGAATAGTGCTGGGAACTGGAAGTGCTACTTGTAGCTCAAGCTCTCTGCCTTCAAGAGAAGTCACTCTACTGCTCTCTTTCCCTTAGGCCTTCTGCCTGAAAATGAGTTAGGGAAACCTCACTGCAAGGCTCGTTGTGGCTAACAATACCACAAGTTAAAAGATCCTGTATGAAGACAGCTATTACTTCACTTATATTATGCTTCTCCCTCCCACTAGAAGGGCCTCATAAGACTTCAGAATTAGCCAGATACAAAAGTTTTCCTTACCAAGACATTTTTAAGTTTGATATCCCGGTGCACAAGTCCCTGACTGTGAAGATAACGGATTCCTTCAACTACATCCAAGGCAATCTGTAATCGTGTTTCTAATTCTAGCCCGGCCTGAAGAATAAACAAACACAGACTTAATTCCTACAAGTGGAAGTTACTTTTGCTTACTCTTATTTGCCAAAACCACCGAAAACTAAGGAATCCTAGCTTTGTTTTACATATTAATAGATATTTAGGTATGGATTTTTTAATGTATATAAAAATGTATATACATACACACAGACTGTTGTTACCTTTAGTCCGGTATAGAGGTCTCTGTGCAACCGTTCCATTATCAGTAAGACGGCAATGCTGGAGCCTCCTCCATAGCCATAATCTATCACAGAACCATGGAGATGTACGAGCCGCTCATGTGTCTGCAGAGACCTACAGAAAGTTCAGCACAGAAAGTTGGTCTTTTTTATATCTTTCCCTTCACCCCAGGCCAAGCCTCACCTTGTAAAGGAAAAACGCCCAATAGCTGCAGCTTTAGCCCAACAGTAAGATACACCTATACCATGTGCCGTACCGTAAAAATTCACAGCACCCCACAGTTCTGAGGACCATAACAATGTACAGCCATCTGATCCAATTAAACTCAAGAAAGCTTATTAAAGGTTATAGTACCAAAGAAATACTGTATTATTTCAGCTGTCTGTACTGCAGCACATGCCTGCAGCTGTTTACTGAAAACAAGCTGTTTTCTGCAGTGCAGACCCATCATTTTCTTTTGTGAATTCAGACAGGACAAAGACAGGCTGGGAAAGGAGGGATGATTCAACACCAAAAATCAGGGGAGAAGAACTGTTTGCTATCATAGTCTATTAATTCTAATTTACTCTGCAAAATAGCAAGCATTTGAACAGCGTAGATACCAGAGAATCAGATTAAGACAGGAAGGAGCACATCTGCCTACCATTCTGTGCCTGTTAGATTTTTGCAGTGGCACTGGCAAGCTGTCTTGCCTTTGCTAGAAATGGTAGCTTAGCATTTCATGAGGTCAAGTCACTGATTGCAGAGTAGAACTACAGCAAGCAAGGTTCTGCCTATGCAAATGCAAATAGCATTTGTTCGCAGCAGTGACGTTAAGGAGATCCATGTGGAATGAGAAAAGCGCTTATGATACATACCTCATATAGTGAAACTCAAGTGCAAGGTCATTCCAGTGCTTCTCATCTGGAGGAACAACAGATTTCAGTGCACATGGGAAATGCCCTCCCCAGCTGTCACACAGATAGACCACGCCATACTGTCCTCGGCCCAGCTCACGGCCCAACTTTGGTTTGCCTGTAAGGCACAACATCCATTTAGTTAGACATTAAAACATGTTTATTTCTTCCCGTACACTATCAGGCTGGCGGCCCAGAGCTTTTCATGGGCCAACAGCTGCACAATTCAAGGTACTTGGTATGTGTCAGATGGAGGCTCACTGAAGTAGTTGACTGAAAAGCAAAACACCCCTCCTACTCCTTTACACCCACTGCTTTGGAAGGAGGTAGCAGAAGATCATACAAAGAACATCAGGCGCAATGCTCACCGTGCAACAGCACATCCTGGAGGGACCTGCTCTCCAGCGAGAGTCGTGCTAGCCGAGGAGCATGATCTTTCCGCACCTTCAGCCACAGGTCTTCTGTTTTCTCCAGCCTGCCAGAATGGCCGTCTTCTAACTACAAGACATATCACATATACACTGTAACCCTGCCTGGTTTGAAGCCCTAGCGTAATGAGGTTGAGGGTCCTCGCACAACTGAGTAGAGATCCTACTTAAAGCGTGCCTAGTTTAAAAATAGGACCTTCTATTAGGGCACTCGCATCAGCTCTGCCACCTCTACCTACAGAATGGCAGCATTAACTGCACGAGCTGCTCTTTTAGTCATCTCTGCAATTAAAAATCCTCTTTCTGTAAGTGGCAATGTACAAAACAAGACCTCCTTCTTAACAGCTCCACGCACTCACCTGTCGCAGAGAAGCTGCAAAAGCCTCGTGGGAACTGTTTAGCCTGGTCCGGAACTGGCTGCAAATGCTCTTGGCTAACTTGGATGCACTGAGGCTCTCGATAGCATCCTGAGCAACTTTCCTCTTCCAGTCACTGGTGATGGCAGGTGGGCTGACCCACGTAATCCGCTGGATTATCTAGTAAGACAGGAAACAGAATTAAGGCACTAGCACCGAAAAGAGCAAAGGGTCAGTCAATTTACTCAAGACTGCTTAGACAACTTGTAATAATGCACAGTCATCTGCACATAGAATTGGGCTAAATAATTACCTTACAGTAACTACTAACAAATTAGAGGTATTGATCACAATACTGTTGGACATGCACACTAAAGAGATTTTATTTTTCTGCATATCTGCTCAGTTCATTCCTACAAGCCAACCATCCTTTCACGTCTGACCAAGAACATACATAGCTAGACAGCCACCACTTGGAAAACCACACAGTTGTGGTGCAGCTTGTAGGCTGAAAGAACAGGCAGCATAACCAGTAACCCAGAGACTCAGGAAAACAGATGTTCGTAAACTGGTGAAAGCTACAGTGAAGCAGCTTTTTGCTGGACGGACACACTGTCAAGGTGCAGAAATCCTAGGTGTTGGCACACACCACTTCCCTTGAATTGCTGAGCGATTAAGATGCCCTGCTCCACCCTTTATTAGAAGCCACAGAAATCCATCTGCTGCACACCCAGTCTGGATCCTTCTCCCAGGCTGAAGGAGGAATCCGAACGTTTGTTATCACTCAGTCTGCACTGCACCTATTTGGGAAAAACTCATATTCCTCTCACCCATCCATGCAAGGAATCTCAAGAGGGAGAAGGCAGTAAAGGTCATCAATAGCTCAGAGCAGGAACTTCAAAAAGATGAATGCTTTAACAGACAGAAATTTAAAACAAAGACCTGAGGAAATCTGGTCTGCTCTGGAGGGAGAAGAGTGAATTGACCTGAATCAAGATACACTGCAAAACAAATGGAGAAAAACCCACAAGAAACCCCCAAACCCAAATAAACAACCAGTTACCCAAAGCATAAACAGCAGGAGTTTCAAAATGCTGTTCATCATTCCTTTGCTGTTTCAGAACAGAAAGAAAACACTAAAGAGGTATTTGCTTTAAATTAAATATTAGCACCCCCAGGAATAAACTATACACACAGCCTTAGTGCTGAGTGGGGAAGCAACAGCTTTCCAATGCGTGTGCCCAGAGTCAAAATTTATACAGCAGCTGTGAGTATTCACATTATTCTTTGCTCCAAAAACATTTCACTATACAGTGACATGTACTAGAACTAAATTATAAAGATGCCCATACCTGTTTGATCTGTTCCCACAGCATTCTGGTTACTGTTGAGCCAGAGTGGAAAGTGACTTCAACATGATAGGCTGCATTTAGTATCTGGAAAGCAGGGGAAAGATGAAAGTATGGGAACTTTGCAAGCTGTAGTCACTATAAAATTTGCTAGACCCTCTGAAAATGAAAAAAATGGACACTATATGGGATACTCCATGATTCACTTGGTTCAATGCATTTATTGTATTAAGCTCATAGGTGTTTCTAGGCTGTAATCTGATTACTGTATACAGATTTAGGGAAGGTAAGTACTAGGCCTTTAAGTGACTGCTCCCCAGTTTTAGGACCTCCCTTAATGACACCAGACCCACACGTAGTCCAGGGCTGTGTTCCTCTAATTTCACTGAGCATCTCAGTCTCCTACCACCCTTGCTGGATCAGGATAAAGACAATTAAGAATATTCTAGACAGCCATTTAAGCCACCATACCTGTTTGAGATAATTGCTTGTGATGTGTACAGAAACATCTTTTGACTTCTCCAAACTCCTTGCAGGATGTACTGAAACCTCCCAAGACTCCTCCAGGCTCTTCAGACATCTCTCCAGAGTCCCTACAAAGCTCTCTCGCAGATAGTCCACTGAACTAATTAACTTGTTGGCAACTGCTTGGTTTAATCGAGAAATAATCAGTTCCTGAATTTGCTTAATACAACACTTTATGTCCTTGGAACTAACAGGTTCCCCATTCTCAGGAATGATAATATCTGCATGAAAGAAAAGAAAGAGGCATCTTTTGTACTCAACATATCACTGTTGCAACAATGGCTAGTGAGAGCTGCTTTGAGTGTTTTGCAAAGGAGCTACAGCACAGCCCCAGTCCAGCCAGCTTCTGCTCCAAACGCTCTTACGCTGTTTTGCTCCTTCAGAGGTTCATTACTTTACACCCAGATGATATAACCTGAAGCCAACAGTGTTGCCAAGTCATACAAAGAAACCCATGAGCAACAGAAGAACACATATACTGACTACTGCAAAGGATTAAATTTTTGCCAGTCTGCGTGTCTAATGCTACAGTGCCAGTTTTACAGAGGTCCCAAAACCAATCCTACAGATTTTGAGTAATTTGGTATTCTGTCATAGGAAGTACTAAAGCATTAGAGTAGCTCCAGGAATGCACATCTGGTACTCCAGTTTCAGGGAAGCTAAAAAATCATGTCTGACCAAGGTGGAAAATACTCTGATGTTTGCTTCCATTCACTGGTGTTCGAGTTCAAGGATACTGAACTCTAACACCTGATAGACTCTATACAAGCATTCAGTAGCTACTACAGGTTTACAGTCACACAGCGATGACAAGTCTACTATCACCGCAAAAATTAAAGGGCAGAAGCACAAAGCTGTCTTTCTATCTAAAAAAGTACAGGTTAGGAAATTCTTCCAGGCCACGCTGCAACCCATAAGCACCGCTGGATGTTGAATGTTATGAAGAAAGTCATGTAACAGCCACACCGGTTACATGAAATTTTTTTCCTGGTACCTTAAAAAGGTTGATTACCGCTTGGTATTTTTAAAAAAGACACTGAGCAATCACTGCTCCCACACTGTAATCACTCTGAGCAGTATTACGTTACTACCAGGAGCTGAAGACCTTGCCTCTGGATTTTGGCCAGCAACAGTCTAGCCTACTTAAAACAAATCCAGTGATCAGCAGATGGCATTAACTCCTCAAAATAACATCTTCCTCCTTTTAGGATATTACTTCAAATACCAATAGCCACAAGATTCTACACTCTAAGTACTCCAAGTGATATTTGTTGTGCATATTAACATATACGCACATTTACCACAGGTGTTTTAGCTTGTGCTGCTGCTAAACATACTCCTGCACGTACAGAATCCTGAACTCGGGCACTACAGTGCTCCAACTCTGTAAAGAGTGGGACAGACAGAATACAGGAATTATTATTACCTGTCCTGATAATGGAGCAATAGCAGCCCTAAACAGGTAGAATTAACACACTCACTATACCCTTAGCGTGTGCTAGTTTGTTGGGGTTTTTTGCAGCATGCAAATAGGTTAATGTTGCAATTAAAACAAGCTCTTTATGAGGACGACATTTTGCATGGGCACTACAAAGCCAACATTTAAAGAAACAGGAAAGATCTTATCCATTTCCCACCTGCAGAAGCAAAAAGATCCAGATCCTAACCTGCAGGATTAAACATAATCCACCATTTCTCCTCTTTGACCCAGGAGATAGCAGTCCAATTTGAAATTGGGAGGAAGTAAGTCAAGACAAACACAATTATCTAGAGTTTTCACCTCTCCCGTGCCTCGGAAGAGCACTCAATTCACAAAAAAATAAATTTCTTCTAAACCTATAGCCTAGAGTTATTTCTGATTTTATTTTAAATAGAAAAATCTTTCCCCATCAGCCCAGTGAACTGCATTTCTTTAGAACAGAAATGATTGTTATGGTAAACCTCTGCTTAGCAAGCAGAGGAGAAAAGAGCCGTGGAGTATCAACCTACAAATCTTCACCGACGTTTATGACAGACCACGTATTCCTGCAGACAAAATTTGGATAGCCTCTCACCCTTCGCAGTTTACACATCATTCTGTATGCTTCCAGCTTGTGTGTTCCTGGAAGTTCTGGTACTAGAAGATGTAGCGAGAATTCTCACATTTCCCAAAAACACACACTAAATGCCAAGCACAGGCCTCAGGAGCACAATATGTTGTGTTGGTTTTTTTTAAAAAGGAAAACCTTACCTACACAGAAGGATTTCATTTTAAGAGGTTCTATACCCAAAAGTCTTATGCAAACCTCTCTCAAAGAAATCAAGCAGCAAGTACAAGTCAAGCCTTCGCCCCTAAAACTCAAATAGCTTTTTTTCTTAGGACAGATTTATTCCCACGTCTCAACACAACCACTGAGGCAAAGTTGAGAGAGTTATTTTCTTCTTCGGCAGAATAGGGAATTAAAGCAGAGAACTAAAATACCCTAACCAAGAACCGTCCAGCAAGTTCTGGGGAAAAAAAGTCTGATTTATAAGAAATTGAGACCTAGTATGTTCAGGCTTCTCATTTAAGGACAGTGCTTTTTACCCAGGAGACACTACAGAAAAATCCTTTGTGCATTAGTTCTGATTTTTCTTGCAAAGTCACTTGTCTAGACTGCCATTCAACCGTCCCTTAGCAGATGGCAAATATTACTCTGCCACTCTCCTTTAAAGCCCCCAGCCTCTTTGTTCCCATTACTCTCCTGCCAGTAGTTACCTTTGAATTCCATATTAGCAGCATCTTCCAAGAGCTCCTCTTTCATATTGCTAAGAGTCTCTATGATCATGTCCTTCATCTCCTCTTGTTTGCGGTTGGCAATGTTCATCAGAGACTCATACAGCTCATTCTCTTTCTTGCGGGTATACTCTAGCCTCTTGGGGGTGATTTGCAGGTCTCGCTGCATGTCGAAAGCCTGATTGATGAAGATGTTCAGGCAGCGGCAGTGCACCTCATTTAAACCGGTAGCTGCTTCCACGAGGTGCTTCTGAAGCACCTGCTTGGAAAAAGTGCTTAGGAGTCGGAGCTTCTCAAACTGCTCCACCAGCATGCTTTGGGCATCAGCATCAGGACCGGGTGCCCCGCAGCTGCAGTGGTTGGTACTCAGGTACTCCAAGTCCATCAGCTGGCAGTAAAGGGAGGACTTTTCATCATCAGTTTTTTTGGGAGAGATCAGCTCGACCCCTGACTCTGGCACTTTGAAGAAGAAAATGGGCAAAGAGAATTTCTCTTTGATTTCACGCAGTTCATTCTCATCTGATGAAGAAAGTTCAGCCTCGCTGATGGCAAAGATGACCACAGGCAAGACTTGGTTCACATACTCTCCCAAGGTGGCTTCAGCAGACTGGAATCCACGACATGGTGCCACCACAACATCCACTTCCTAGCAAGTGAGGAAGTAAAAAAATAGGTTTGTACGGATGCTTTTAAAAACTGATACATGCAAAAACGCACTGTAATTCATTCACAAAGTGCAAAACCAGAAACATTCAAACCCTTTAGAAAAGTTATGGAGTCTCACATACCACATCACGCTTTAGTATATAGCCTACCCACAAGACTGCTGACAGCCCTCTCGCAGGGATGCAGCCAGACATGGACTAGTGCCCACTGACTCCAAAACTCTTATTTTGTACCAAGTGCCTTCGAGTTTTAGCCTAGTTCAGAACAAAACTTAGAACAAGTTTCCCAGGTAAGTGCTATCGCAGAATAGCTGTTATTCTTTAGCTTATAGCTGCCCCATTTTGCAACAACCTCTCCCAGTAAATACGCTCTCAACCTCCCATTGATGTTTACCAGATCTGCAGCTCCCTGAGGAGATATTTATGCTGTCAGTTTTCAGTGTAGCTTCCAACGGTAGAAAGCACTACACTAGCCACTACTGCCAAGACTAAGGCAGCACAATAACCGATTCCAAACAGTTCACAGCCAAAGGACAGACAAGGAAGAACAGATGGTTGTGACAAGCTTAGTTATGACTTTCTTCAAATCCAACCAAAACCTAAGAGATGTATTTTATTTACTTATTTTCTTACTGCACAGAGTTTCACTGCTTTGGTCATACGCTCCTGCTGACACCACTTCTTACTAACCCTACTAAAAAGGGCCAGTTCTGAAACCTGCTTCCTTCCCTTCCAAGGAAGGAGACAAAATTCACCTTTGGATATGCGAGAACAGTGTTAGAATTGCATGTATCGCTCTACTAAAATAAGAAAAGAAAATGTCAAAGGCTTTGAACTGAAGACATAATTCAAGTGCCACCTTCCCAACTCGTAACAGGAGGGGATAATTAAGAATTCTTCAATCATTTTTCTCCACCAGAAAAATTAAAGACTTGACCACATCTCCCAACTGCTCTCAGAGCCAAAAGGAAGTCATTACTGCCATGGGACTCCCCGGCGCTGAACTCAAACCTGTGTGATGCACAGGAGGTGGGGCAGAATGGGATGTGCAGTGCTGCAATATTCACCAGGACGGATGACTCACACCAGCGACTGTAAACAAAGGAGGAAGCCAGTGCTGTCTCTAGGAGACAGGGAGAAAACCAACACAGACAACCGAATACAGCACGAGCAACTGGTCCTTCTGTTTCCATAGAGGCCTCTCAGGCTTTTCAAAGAGCATTAGCAACGTTTCTTGCCCCCCCCCCCCCCCCCCTTTTTTAAAATGTCCTACAGAAGTTAAAGCACTGTCTATGCAGCTTCATGCTATTAGGGATCAAGTCTTCCTATATGGGGAATACCTATGACTCACACTGGATTCCTGACATTTTTAAGCTGGTTCTCACAAGGTCACACTGCTATAAACACACTCGAACACTTCTGACAGAGCTGTAAGCATGAAATTGCTGTCAAGTAACTTCATTCATGTTTTCCGTAACTAAACAGCCCTTTTTAAAATATCAAAGCTTCCCACTTAGCAATCTGAACATCAGGTACGCAAATAGCAGAGCTCTTCCGCTTAAAATAGGATGCACAGGTGCTGTCAACAGTAATACAAAAAATACAGTTTAAAGAGAATACCATGCAGACACACAACGTACTCATCTACGGATTCAGACCTGCAATGCCAGGATGACCACTGCATCCCATATCCCAGAACAAAAATTAAAGTCAAGGATCAAGTAGGTCTTGACCTACAATAAGACAAGTGGAGTCTCACTAAATGCATTCCGGGACCACTGAAGTGTGCCATTTTACTAAGTCAACAGGTAATTCCTCATTTCCAAATCAGTTAAAAAGCATTTATTTGCTACATCCCAAGAGGACCTTGTCCTATTTTGCTAGGCTTCGGGCAGTTTAATCACTGTTTGTTTAGTTAACTGAGGGGCTGAGAAGCTAACCCAATTTAGTCAGATTTTTACCCAAATTCCTACCAAGCAGATTATGATTGAAGGCCCAGCTCAGTCTTTTTCTAAGCCAATTTGAATACTCTGCCTTCCAAGAATAGTCTGTGAATCACTGAAGTCTGACAGTTACTGCATTTGTTACATATGTGATCTAATTTCATTGCCTCCCTATTAATCTGAGGCACATATATACCCCTAGATTCTACTTAGAACTTTTTTTTTTTAAACACACCCGCCCCGCCCCCCCATTTTTCTGAAATCTTGCCAGTTTATTCTGTTTCCATGGGGATCTGAGTCAGAAGTTCAGTAACTCTAATCTAGAGAGAATCCCAGGTAAGAAAACTGAACTACACCTCTGGTCTCCAGCAACCACTGCTGTCCTTTACAGAACATAACTGCTTTGATTTTGTGCAATGACTCCGAACCCCACTTCATCAGGGAATTTCGTTTTACCTTTGCTGGAAGGGCCAGCCCAAGAAAGCCTGTGAGGTGTACAGACTCACGAAACAGTCTGAGAAGCAATGCTCTTTTTCTGATCATGAACTCTTCCCCTGTAAAAGATACATCACTAAGCCAGCAAAATTAGAAAGAGAGAGCAGGTTTCACTCGGGTGGAAGAATAATTTCATGGTGCTGGCATTTTCAGTATCTTCTCCCCTCAGTTATGCCAGTGTAAAGGGACAGAGGAAGACGACTTCAGGTATTTGATGCTGGTACATGGCAGGAGCACCTCAGCATAGCCCAAAGTAAACCGATGCTACGTGGAAGGAAGAGTGTCTCAGCCAACGTGAAAGCTTTTCAGTTTTCTGTACGAACGCCACAACCAAACACATGAAAAATACTCTCAAGAAGGAGATCAGGGCATGTTCTTCCAAGTTTTAAGCAGGATGTGCATTAAAATAACCACCCAATAAGTACTTAACCACATTCTTTGCTACTTGTGACAACTACTAATTCATATGACCTGAATCACTGCTACAGGACCTGAAGAAATGCAACAATAAATCCAAACTAATTCAATTCTTCTGTTAGAGCTCATAGAATCATCTTGTATTTCTTCATTCATTTTCCAGCTTTGACAGAGCAGCTGAAATTTCTTCTTTCCCTACAAGCCCTAGCTAAAACTTTTCAGCGAGACTCAAAGTCACATGAAGCACAAAGCAAGACAAAGGCATGAAAAAGGAAGCTTTCAGTCCTGTTACCCTCCTCCCATTCAGCTGTACCATCCAGACAAAAACCAATACATCAGAGAAGTCCATTTTGGCTTCCAGGCACAACTGATAAGATTTAGGGAAAGAGCCAACTGTTTACTCCCACTATAAATCCAATAATCTGTCTGGCTAGATGGATTATTCCCCATGACCTAGATGCATTCCTGTGCACAGTGATCCCCAAGGAACAGAGCAGCTTTGCCAAAGTTTTTTCTTCCCTCGTATTTTACGTTTAAAAAACTAAGTTCACATACCTATTAGCACAAGGTAGCGTTCTCACAGCAGCCGACCCATGCAAATGAAATTTTTGGCTCCCTCCTCCTCACCCCCTTTTCTGTGAAACAAGTTGTGATTAAGACATCCTTCAGTAACACAGAAAAGCAACCATGGTCCCATCCTGGATATCAGACTAAAGAAAAAAACTCAGGGTGCTCCACTGGCAGTTCAACATTTAAAAGTGGTATATTCTACACTTGTATTGAATTTATCTCCCAGTAAAAATGTAGTTTAGGTAATATTTGGACAACTTAGCCTTTCTTTACTGGAGTAATAGCTAATGAGTTTGGATTTAGCAAACAAGTATCTGCACCAAGAAGCATGATTCAGCATTCAGTGCCTGCACAAAACAGCAGCATGTAATCTAGGTGCCCAAGCCAGCCTGTGCAATTAAGTCTCTCGGTGAGAGATGCTTAGGCCTGAAAAGCTGCACAGCATTCCCCAGGTCCTGAAGTCACTGACAGCTCCTTTGATGGCAGCCTACTGGTAGTGAGTGTCCTCGCTATGGGGAACGAACATGATTTCAAACAGAAACCCACAAAGGAAATTCTCATCTCCTATAACTATTCAAGTCCGCAATAAGGACCCACAAATGTTTCTTCAAACACTAGCAAGGTGTTCGAATATCTAGAACGTAAGGTTATCATGAAACACAGTACTGCTTATAAGCACTCTGCTGTTGGGAGAAAAACAGATGAAAACACAGGGATTCTAGGTAACAGGTGGGGTAAAATTCAGATTGATTTCCCTCCCCCTCTGCCCAAAAGGTGCTGAGCTCCTCCAAATTATTTGGTTCCTGGGCAAATCTAAATCCCTAAAATCTGTATTGAATATCATGTTATGAAGCATGCAATTGTTAGACTCCTAGTTTCACAAGTTAAGAAAAAGCAGAAGTTCCTTCAGAGTAGTTCTGCAGACATGCAACTTTGGACAGTGTCCAAAAAACCTCATCCATTATGGCTCCAGATATATATTCCACTGGTTGCAGAAGTAACGTCCATGACTTAAACTTTGCTGTCTTGGTATATGCTGAGCAGAGCTGGAGAACGCACATTAGCTAGAAGGGTGGAAAAAACCACAGGTCTCAACAGGAGGTCAGACTCCTGTAATTTAACAGGAAGCTATCCCTAGCTCAATTACCTGCTAAAATGCATTATATTCTCCTACGAGCCTTAAAAAAATTTTGTTCTTCCTTTAGCCCCTTGAATTCATGTAAGGAATCCTTTTAATCAATCTGAAGCTAGCTGTGATTCACCCTCCCTCTCCTTCTATGGGAAGAGCTTTTTATTTCACCAACCCTTTTCAAATTAATCTGAGTAGCTGTTTTCATCTAAGTGTCCTAAATATAACTAAAGCCAGACAGAGAGGTCTTTGTCACTCATAGGAGAAGTCTGAAAGAGGGTTGTAAACTGCAGTGTAGCTAAACTGGCCCATATAAAAATGTAACCAAGTAAAATAAATGTAAAGCTAAATGCTCTTTTATGCATAGCAAGGCAGGATTTTTACAAGCAGAAGATCCAGAACAGGCATTTACTTTGCAGCACCAGCAGCTGATCTGGTGTTCTTTGGGAAAGCAGTGGATGCCTCACATACAGTTTATACAAACATGGCACTTCTGTTCTCTTTCAGTGGATACTGGAAGCCACAAACACACTACAACATAGCATTGACTCGGCTGATCTCATTAGGATAGGCTTAAATTTAGCTACAGACTGAGTTTGTAAAACTTACTTCAAACTGATGAAGACAGACTGGGTCTTCATTTTCTGCCCATTTACAATCATGTCTCGATTCATATGTCCAGAAAAAAAAATTACCTTGCTATTTTATTGTTCAACTATGAAGTCCATACTCTTACTCACGTGACAACAGATCATATTCTTTGCACTTAGGCAATTTATATTTAAGAATTCATTATCTGTTCCAGACATTCGACTGCCAAACACAATGCTCCAGAAGTAGTATACTGCAATAACAAAGGCTCGACATAAGATGTGAAAGCTAAGAAAAGCTATGAACTAGAACCCTCACCTTTAAAGATATTTGCTAAACACCAAACTGCAACATTCACAGGACAGGAACACTTTTTATGGACAAGTAAAAGGAAAGTTACAAAGCAAGATACTAACAGCATTAGAAACAGCACCGAGAACAGACTCCCAACCTTCTTGTTCTTAACACCTTCAATTTCCATTGACACTACAGAAAGGTAAAAAGCCACCCTCTCAAATCAAGTCAGGTCGTTTTATCAGATGTTGGAATTAAGAAGCTTTTTTTCTTGACAACAAGATCTTCAGGACAGAGATAAAAAAGTACATATCCTTGTACGACAGCTTCTAGCTGCTATCAGACAGCAAAGCTAACTCTGAATGACCTTGAAACTGGAGTAAAATTTTAGAAGACACCTGGAGTTACATCTGAGTAAGCTTGGCTTCTGAGATGGATGGAAACATTACAGAGGAATGATAATGCTAAGAGTCAACACTGAAACAAAAGCACACAAGCTTAGACAGTGATGTCCAATTAAAATCCTAACACCAGACTTCCAGCTTCCCTTTAATTAAAAAAATTCCTATGCTTGAGAGTTTACACCATTAGCTTTATTAGGGACTATAAACGTTACATCTTAAGTTCACTACGACGATGGTACATGGACACCTAGTTACCTTTAGTAGTGAGTATGGCAGCATGACCTCCAGCTCTGCTATCCGGTGAGCAGGATCTTCGCTGTCCCCATGAATTTCTAAGTCCTCCTCTGGTATTGTGTCCCAATGCCCTCGGTGGGCTGCCATCATATGGACCAGTTCATACTGCTCAGGCAGCGCTAGGCTAATCCGTGTTTGTGTCCCATGCGTGAAACGGATCCGTCGCCTCTTACAGTTCTCCTCATTGCTGATTTTGGTGGTAGGGAGCAGCTTCTCACCCAGCAGTATGTTGAGTAACTGGCATTTGGCATTACAGTTCTGGCCAAGAATCAGAAGGCAAGGGTGCCAGCTCACAGTCCGCTGGAGATGCTCTTCCTCATGGCGAGGGAAGGAAATGAAATTCTGCCCTAAAATTGAGGGCAGACTGCATTAGAACAGGTTGGCTGAACATAAGACTCGTATCTCTAAGCCGGCTGAACGCAAAAGTTCAGACATCGCTGCCCCACATCCCGCCAAGAAACCCACATAGCACCAAGAATTTGGTTATGTATCCTGAAACTAGTGTCAGCAATTCAGCATTTCTACTGCACCAACACAGAGGTCCACAGTAGGTTGGTTCTCACAAAGCCATTAGAACTATTTGTTACTGTTCTCCCCACCTATTTCACTGGAAAGTGTTCACACAGAGCTCTCTTCAGCACGTTAGTGGAAGACTAATGGTAGGCCCTAAAAGTCAAGAGGAAACAGTTGTCAAGGTTGAAACAACCAAAGGGCTAACTTTGCCTTGGGCTGGAACAGTGTTTTGCCTTGCTCCAGAGTTCAAGGAGGCCCAATGGGTCACTAAGGCTAACTCTTCCCAAGTTGTGATGGCTTGGCTGTACAGAACGTTCCTATCACGTATCAGAAATAAATTCAATCAACTATGAATCGGTGACAGTTCCACCGACACACTTAAAAAGGTCAAATACTTCGCATCTACCAAATCCCAAGAGTATTACTGCACAAGCTTGTTGACCGAAGTCTGGGATCGTTGACATTAAAGCAGCAAAACCTCCTTTCTAGCCTCAACGAAAGGCATTCTTGCAAAATTGCTTCTCTACATGAAGCAGATGACAAGATCAAGTTTGCTGAGACATGGTAGCAGAACTAACAGCCTCTGCCA
Source organism: Fregata magnificens (assembly GCA_013389945.1). NCBI lineage: Eukaryota > Metazoa > Chordata > Aves > Suliformes > Fregatidae > Fregata > Fregata magnificens. Next base: position 660,592 of record WAAD01005988.1, read on the forward strand.
GCAATTCCCTATGATGGAAATACAATCACAGCATCTAAAGAAACTGTCACGCTTTCACCAGCCTGGTTAGAGATGAGCCCAAGGGAAGACACTCTTTGCCAGCAGCCAGAAGGTTCCTAGTGCAGTCGAAAACACAGTAGGAAACGTCTTCACTCCTTTGATGGCACTAACAGTACACATCTTTCCTAACCTATATAGTTGAACTAAATAGGCACAGTTTGCCAGATATTCTTATTAATTTTAAGAACAACATTTAAGCTGCAAAAGGGCATCGCTCAACATCTGTATCTTCTTCAGAGTAGCCGGACTCCCTGTAACCACTCTACTTACCCATCTTCCATCCGAAGCATCAGTTGTACCATCCCACTAACCAGGCCCTTTGAATTCTTAGTCCATGATGCTGCAACTCCTTGCATTTGCCTTACTACATTAATTCTCAGATGCAGTACTGAATTTAGCTTCTGTATTCTTTTACAAGTCCTAAATACGGCTTTTCCCACGCTCAGTCATCTAAGCTGAAGTCTGAGAAGCTTTGCGTTACCTTATGCATAGCAACAGAATAATTCTGGTAGTACAAAAACCGGATACAAACAAATTCCCCATCTGCTGCACTTCAGCACAATCCCCGCGAGTACAAAACAGCTTGTGTTCCACCACAGCCAGAGAGCTAGCCCATGTTCCCAGATCTGAAGGCAGATGGCACCCAAGAATGAAATGGCAAATGGAGACACCAGTTCCCAAAAGAACTGCTGAATCTGAAAGCTATAAACCAGTACAATTGCCCTGATATCAGGCAAACTGACAAGAACGACAGTTTAAAGATAGACTCAATACAGCAGAGAAGCACCAGCAGGGATTTTGTAGGGGAAGGTCCTGTTTCACTATGGCTATTAAAATGGCTTTTAATGAGTTATGTTCCGGCATCCAAAATTGTTCAGCCCCAAGAAAACAAGATACTCTGATATACCAAGATATTCCTCAACACTACTAACCAAATTAAAGATAACATACAACAGCTATTCTAGTCCTCATTCTGATAGCATTCCATTCCTCTATTTTAATTAAAATCATTCCAATCAGGAGCAACACCATGTGTAGTTGGTTGTGTCTTAGACCCAGTTTAAGGCTTCTTTAACATCTTGCTTAAGATTTACCTTTCCTTCAAATCTGCAGTCTGGAAATAGGACTGCTGGAGGAGTTCTCTCCATCAGAGGAGTCCTTCCATCCCACACAACACTAAGGGGAAACCCTCTCCATGCCTCAGCAAGCCCCTCTCCTGCACCTCTGCCCCACACAGCCCCAGACACTGACCCCCATAAACCAACAGTTTGGAAAAGGTTAAGGGAGACATCACTTCTTGAAGCGTGACTCTTCAGAAGTGTTCCTTAAACAAGCCTTTCAAGATCCACAGCCATAGCAGAGTGGCCACATCAAGTGACTGAAGGGCAGAATCCGGCTAGCAGCTCACCGAAGATAAAAATCAGCAAAACCCCACAAATAGCACATTTAAGCCTTCATCTACAAGATAAGATTTTCTTTGATCTAGTTACATCTATTGAAACGTCAACTGGAATTCAGGCTCGCTCTTCAGCTACCAAGCATGAAAAAAGCCATTCAGAAGGCGTTGTACAGGCCGTGAAGTCTTCTCTGCACAGGCTTTTGAAAAGAAAAGAGCAGGCAGATTGCACCCTCTCCCCATTCTGGGCAGCCTCTGTATTTACGGGTACTTAATGCCGGCACAAAATGATTGAAATACAACAGCTTAGCTAAAATTATTGAAGCACAGAGTGGATATAAAAATTACTACATCTTTAAAACACCTTTTATCTTTTCACGCACACAACCTCCCTGTGATCAGCATTTATTCAACAAGTTTACTACAAGTGATATCAGTAATGAAGCCATCACATTTAACAGTATGTCACACTGCGATATTCCAAGCATGTGAAGTACAAACCTGGAACGCACACCAAAAGCAAGATTCAGCCGTACCACAACTAACCCAGTGCACCATCAAGGCACCCAAGGCATGGCGGTGGTTTCAACCCTGCGCCTATCTATCACTGGCTATCTTACAGGGACCTCAAGGTCTGAAACCTGAAGCGAGCTGCACGGCAACGGAGCTATTGCTCATATTTTGTGTTGCAGAAAGTGTGTGACTATTTCTGCGCATCAGAATAAGACACAGGGTAAAAACACTCATACGGTACTTGATAGGTGATGCCGCTAATCTGAAGAATTCAAGTTGGGAGGAATATGACCTCCTGGGGTACCTAACAAAAAGGAGATTTAGAACTTGCTTACTGAAGAGATGTAGCGATATACCCATATCTACGTGAGCAGCTCCTGTTTCTGACAGTACTTTTGCCAAAGATTTTAGCTGGTGCTACATACTGTATCTATATACTGTATCATTTGGAGACATGTGATAAACACTTCAAAAAAAAATGGCTCCAGGGGGAGTCCTTAAGCGCGTGCATCCTATTAAGCTCCTTTTGATGAGAGGAGGCCTGTCCAAGAACAAGGACGTCTCTCACCAAGCCTCATCTCAAAATTCAGTCAGACACTTGGCAGAAGAATCTTAGGTTGAATTTATGGAATCTATAGAAGCCCTAAGCATTTACTCGTCCCCTTTTCAAGGAAGGCCAACTACACTGCCGGTCTCACTTGTCTTTCTATTCTATTTTCAATAATACATCTGGACAACAGTGCCTAAATAAGGCCAGACCCTCATACTTATTGCAAATACTGATACCTTTCACAAAATCCTTGCATTTCTGTGGCGCGGGCCATGACTTGCAGCATGCTTTGACCGCTACAAGACTTGTGATTAACACACTCAGTTATATAAAACAAGTTTTAGCTCCGCCTCACCACATGTCTACCAGCTCAGTGGTGTTGATTCCAGGAGAACACATGCGACTAATCAATATACCAGTTTCCTACAGGAGCAGCACCCGTGGCCTGCAGAACCAAGCTTCATCTTCTGCTTAACTTGAAGCTTGTTAGCAAGTGCCTCCTCCCATCTGCTTCAGGAGTTATGTCTCAAGTACCCTCCTGACCAGCTCTCCACACGTTATCTAGTCTTAAAACACCATCTTCTTATGTTGACACACCTAACAGCACAATAGGAGCCCTTAACCTTTTGAGGATCACAGCAATATAGGCAGGCCAGTCACATTTTAACCAGGATATATACCCTTGGTCAATATAGCATCAGGATGAAAACTCTTCCAAACCCTCTGGTTAATATATTCACCCCCTACGAAACACACTTACGTACGGAGTCATTAGGCTACCAAGCCTAGGGCTTTCCCCCCAGCACACACTCATTTAGATAACACCACAGCTACCGACCAAAACTCTGGAGATGCTGTGGATAGCTGTACAAGAGGTACAGCTCAGTTTACAGAAATTTCTGAAATAAGGCAAAAGAAATATCAAAAAACTCAGGTTCCTAGGTCAAAGAGTTCAAATTATTTCAAGCACAGCATGAAGAAATCAACTGCAATTAGTAGAAAGCAGGGTTGCTGGGTTTTTTTCTTAGTATCTTTACACATTTTAGCAAAATCTGCTACCGAGTCCCTAATTAAGATTTTCTTTTTACAGAAAGTCAGTACAAAACACACCAGCTAACAGCACCAAGAACAAAAAGCTGTCAGACCTGTGCAGGCTAAAGCTACGGGATTGTCATAGTGTCATGGTTTAACCCCAGCCAGCAACTCAGCCCCACGCAGCCGCTCGCTCACTCCCCCCCGGTGGGATGGGGGAGAGAACTGGAAGAGTAAAAGTGAGAAAACTCGTGGGTTGAGATAAAGCCAATTTAATAGGTAAAGCAAAAGCCACTGACACCAAAGCAAAACAAGGAATTCAGTCGCTCCTGAATGCAGGCAGGTGTTCAGCCATCTCCAGGAAAGCAGGGCTCCAGCACGCCTAATGGTGACTTGGAAATGCCATCACTCCGAGCGTCCCCCCCTTCCTCCTTCTTCCCCCAGCTCTATATGCTGAGCGTGACATCCATTGGTGTGGGACATCCCTTGGGTCAGTTGGGGTCAGCTGTCCCAGCCGTGTCCCCTCCCGACTCCTCGTGCCCCCCCAGCCCACTCGCTGGTGGGGTGGGGTGGGGTGAGAGGCAGAAAGGCCTTGGCTCTGTGCAAGCGCTGCTCAGCAAGAACTAAAACATCCCTGTGTTACCAACACTGTTTCCAGCACAAATCCAAAACACAGCCCCATACCAGCTACTGTGAAGAAAATTAACTCTACTCCAGCCAAAACCAGCACCCATAGTACTTTAACAAATCGTTCTTAAAAGCCTATTCATGACAAAGCAGATCTAGAAAACAGACGGTATTTTGTTGAATGCTTCAGAAATGCAGACAGTACAAACAAGACCTTCTCCCTCCCCTCATAAACAATAGCTGGAAGGCAATTATTTTTTCTCTTGAATTTATTTTACTTCCCTTACTACAAGGCAAAAGTCCTGGTACTAAGGCCACAGAGGGAACATTTGGTCAATGACAATCCTCTATTGACAAATATTGCCTGTCATCCTCCTAAGCAGACGGGGGGGAGATGTAAAAGCAAGTACACATTTGCTCCTTCAAGTACCCAACCCGGACTGACCCAGCTTACCTGAAAGGTCAGTGGCTACTACTCAGCTTAGCAGATACTTCAGTCTGGTTTTGGACAGAGTAACCCAGGCTGTACTTTAGGTTGCTTGAGTTGTGTTGATTTGAAGGGCAGTTACCTTTCTAAGTTGTCACACCAGCTTCACAAGTGTCTCGAAAGCAAACCCCTTCACATTTGTTTTGTTTCCAAGACGTCTAAATTTACTTTCGCAGTTTATTTTTCCACTTCAACCACAGGCAGTAAGTCTCCTGTCCATTTCACTTCCCGGTTCCTTTGTATTTCACAAAACGTTAGCATTCACACCTCAAATCACTGCAGAGCACTGCAAAAAATCTGCAGAACTGTTCAGTCAAAATTCCTCTCACTTTGACACCACATGTAGGGCAGATTCTAGGGAAAAGTGGTTCTGAAGTCAGTGAGAACTGTGCTCCTTAAACCCTCTGACACTTAAATTGATCTCCCCATGTTAGACAGGGGAAAAAAGCTTTACTACCAGCCACTAAGTTTCAGAGAGTACTGGAAATGTACAATACACCTAAAATTTTACAGAAACAAGCTCTGTCCAAAGGTGATTATTCAGGCAGAAAGGTAATAAGCAATACCAAGGCTCTGGGTTTCAGGCAAAGGCGTGTGTCTTCCCATATCTTAAAAAAATAATAATCATTGGTTCACAGTTATTTTGCAGTTGACTCATTTAAAAAACCGCCAGCCTCCATTATTTTACCAAGTCCTGCTCTTCATCCTCTCCCTTCCTCTTTCCACACGCCCCTCAAGACTGCCACCACGCCTTCCCACCTTCTAACATGGAGCAGGTTTATTAACTTGATCTGTGCCCCACCTGGAACATGGCACCACTTCACCAGTTTGAAAACTGATTTTAAGTTTTAAGAACAGTAAATGTTATACAACCTCTGCAATCTGAAATCCTGAACCGAGAGCCTACACTGTTATTACTGTTTGCATGAACAAGGTCTAAAGCAGTCAGCCTTTCCTTGAAGCCCTGATACGTAAAGGCCAGTTGGTAACACATTCAGCAGTAAAGTCAAACTGGGGTAAGGTAGGTATTTGAAAAAAAAAAGAAGGTTATAAGCGCTCTGTATTAGAAACAACAGGCAGGATATTGGGTGAAATCTGTATCCTATGTCAGGAATATTTAATAATGATGCATCCACATCTACAAAGCCCTATAAGCAGACTTTCAAAGATGCAATTGTATTTGACTAGCAATGTTTTACAAAAAGTCACCAAACAGAAGAGCAACTCCAGCGGAGGGCTACCACTCAAACAGCATTGAGACCCACAGAAAATGAGTGAATCCAACTAGTTCCTACTTCTCGGAAGCCACAGAAAGATGTAAACAGAGGCACCACATTTTTACGAAACTATTCACTTCTATCCTGACAGTTTACGTGGAACGCTACTTTTGGTTTAGGTTTTTTTTTTTTTTTTTTTTTTTTTTTTTTTTTTTTTTTTTTTTTTTTTTTTTTTTTTTTTTTTTTTACACACAGACTGACAGAAGAGCTCAACAACACTTCAATTTTCAAATCAGAATTGTAAGCGTAAGACAAGCATGGACAAACATCTTGGACAAGTAGCCAACAGATGACTCATGAGCCATTTGGATATGAATAAAGACGGTCTTTATATATATTTAATGTCACGCTAAACTCTTCTCACAAGACAGTCTTATGGAAAGACGAAGTTCTGCACGTGGCAGGGGGGCTCCCACCAGCAGCAATGTTTGTCAACAGTGACAGATGAGGATAAAGCCGATGAATGAAGCCCGGCACTATTCCCCCAGAGCTCCTCGACAAACACGCTGCGAGGCAGGCCAACCCCACAG
>WAAD01005990.1:315-50098 GCA_013389945.1 Fregata magnificens
CCTTCTCTGAAAAAATACTTTTCCTTTGGGAATAAGCACAAGTTAGCCTGGGCCATTGCTCTTAGAATGATTTAACAGCTCCAAAGTCACTTCTGTAGCCCCAGAGAAGACATGCAGTGGAAAACACCTAAAGCCTGTGCAGTTTAATTATTCTTCATTTTTCATTCTTAGGTTTTATCTTCTAGAACTGGGCATTTGTTTAAAAGTCTCTTCAAATTTTGATTATATATTTATCGCCTTTCTTAGTTTATATCAGCGCAGTTAAATTATATAACTGAAACCCCATTAAAACACCTGTATGCAAACAATAGTTTCAATGACACAAATACTAAGGCACAGCACGTTACTTAAAACCCCCAGTCCTATGAGCGATACCACTATGTTTATCAGCCAAAAAAAGTAACTCAGGTGCATTTCCCCTTTTTTTTTCCAATCACAGTAGGATTTCTAAAAAAGAAAGCAAGGAAGGTGACAAAAATGAGATAACATTCAAAAACTGTTATAGTACAGTGTGGCAGTACTTACTGAAGCTGAAACTAGTTTAGTGGTTTTCTTTGGAGCACAGACTGTGTTCTTTGTCAAGAATCGGTTTTGTCCCATGTTCTGTGAAGTGGTTATTTGACATTGCCGCTGCTCCTTAAGCTAAACCTGCTGCCAACAAGCCTCAACTGAGAAAACACTATAGCCCCAGTAACCTTTTCAACCGCTTAAGTGCATATTAACTCCTTGTTCTCAACCATCTGACCTCCTGCTCCCAAACAGAATAGAAAAACCTGTTTTAGCACCTAATTCTAAATCAAACATATGTTGTGCAGATACTTGAGTCCTAGGAAATGCAGCCATTTCCTTGTCTTCTACTCTCAAGTTTTCTTTATAACATGCTTTTATACCAATAGCTGCAATTACAAACTCCACTATTTTGATATTTTGTAATACAAAAGCCCAGAGAAGCAGAACGATGGCTACAACACGTCCTGTGGAAGAAGAGGTTTTCCACCAATGCTGAATATTTGCAAGAAGGCGCCTTGAGTTCAGTGAGGGCGTATGGGGATTGACTGCAAGGAAAGTATGACAATTTTTTTTTTTTTACAAACTCACTGTAACAGGAATATTGTTGAATATAATTTCAGGACAAAGTATGGCAATTTCTTTCCTGTGGAAAAAAAAAGTCTCTTGGAAGTCTTCATAAAAGCTAAAATAGGGTTTTCTGGAGACCTGGGCAAACTCAAAATGATTCTAAGTAAACCTCTTTTATATACACTGTAATGTTGCTATTCTTCATGTACAAAATTTAGTGTGTCTCCATAATATTTAATATATTTTTTTAAATAAAAAAAGTAAGAAATGCTACAGCATACTTCGATATTGATCAAATCTACAGTTTAAAATTTCCCAATTTATTAAAGTTTGTGTTTAATATTAAGGAAAAAATATTAAGTAACATTTAGCCCTAAAAAAACCCTGCGATACTTATTAAACATGAAAATTGCATTCAGACCAAATGTACTTGGCCCCAGGTCTAAATCAAAGGCCTTAAGAACGCACTGTTCACTGCAGCCCTGTGTTTGACTTCTATTAACAGTCCAATCTAGATTTCTTAATTTGTTTGTCAGCATCTCTGCTGCAAAGGCAGGTCTTATTTAAAAAAACATGTATCATATACTCCCAGTGAATTAACAACAAAGCCACATAGCCTTCCTTGTCCCACCTCCACCTCAGTTTTCCTTCCCGCACCAAAGACCAGCATCAAAGCATGCCTGCCTAGAGAGCTCAAAGGAGAAGGCATCTGGGACAAAAGCAAAGTGGTGCCAGTTCTTATGTCCAAAGACCAACGCACAGGAGCTGCCTGCTCAGATGGTGGTGTCTGCTAATGCAATCAAACAGCACAGCTGCAAGTAACTTGATCCATTCAGGTAGAAAGCTTGTTGAAAATGCACAGCAGATGCTATATGCTACGATTCCCTCATTAGTTTTATTTTGGATTTTTGGCAAACAAGTCACTCAAATGTCTTTAGGACAGGGGCCTGCAGCATTTGAAGACAGTGCTGCGACCAGGTGAAGATACTTTGCAACTGGATCTGACATCAAGATCATATCCAGTATTGCTCACGTATCCCATTTCAAAAATGGCCATTGTGCGACAACCAGCATATGCTGGCATTTTAACTAAGAGCAACAGATGAGCAGCTGGTTCCCATTCTGCTTTGGAAAATATACCAAACCAGCTGCACCCAGTTCTCTTATCCTGAAAATGCTGTTCTTTAAAAATATTTTCCATATATAATTTACAGCTTCTGTACTTTTCTGGCGAAGAAAAGAAAACAAACCCTAATACTGTGTAGTCTGGCTTAAGATGAAAAATCACTTTTTTATACAAATTTAGAATCATTAACAAATTTAATAGAGCACTTCTTCGTAACTGTTACAACATTCTTAAATCAGCTGGTATAATTGTGAAGGATCAACAATTTAACTAGCTTTTTTTCCAGTATAAATTCAGTAGAATCACTGCAGTCCCACAGCTGAAGAAATGTAGGATTCCAGAAGTCAAACACATCCTCAGATCATAATCAAAGCCTTTTTAATAACAACTCGATACTGTAAAAAGATCTCTAAATGTCTGGACCATTATGCCCAGCCACAGAAACGGACTCCACAGGTTTTCAGATGACTCCAGGGCTGACAAATGCAAAACCTCTAACAAGGCAGGCTTTCTAGTCTGCATCTACTGAAAGAAGCTAAAAAAAAAAAAAAAAAAATAAAAATCCATTCACTTTAATGGTGCAGGACCAAAGTATGTATATGTAAACAAGTGGACTTAATTATTATTCCTAAATTTGAAGATTCTTATAGTTCATTAAAGCATGTGAGATACAAGATTACCATAAGAATTGTAGTATTTCAGAGACTTGCACCACAAGTGCTTTCTATCCTTAAGTATGGAACCACAAACCCAGATGACATGTAGGCAAAAAGTAAGCTGGTTAAACATTTTCAAAGCTTGTACAGAACCTAAAATTAATACAATATAAGTTTAATTATATGTGGCAGCTAATGGCTTCTTGAGAGCACTATTTTTTCCTGCATTTTTTCTCAATATGCTTTCAGATTTGCAGACTCTTCTGATATTAGTAACTATCATTACATTTCACTTTATCTAACAGACACAAATAAGCTTGCTCCTATTCATATGTTTTGCAAAAGTAAAAATAACTCCTGTGCATGTTTTCTAGATCAGAGCTCTATCTCGAGCAAGAGCAATGATTCCAAATATCTATTCCATTAAGTTCTTTAAAAAAAGGAAAACAAAAAAAAAAAAAGGAAATTACTTTTAGCAGTAGGAATTAATCACAAAGCACTTATAATAAAATGAATTTTATGGTATCATTTAACTAAATATTTGCAGAAATAATATCTTCTATGATTCTATGATTCTAGAAAGAAGGCTTAACTTTTTCTAGCAGTATTTAATTCCACTTTTATTAAAATCTGCATAGTTCATTTTCGGGAAACCCTGCCAGCAAACTCTCTCCAGTAGCCATTTAGGCTTGCTACAGACCAGCAAGCAGATGAACTATTAACTTTGATGGTAAAATCCACCAAATTCTGAAATAAAGTTAGCCAGTTAAGTGATACTTCTCTCGCTGTTTCCAAAGTATAATGTTCGAAACAGATAACTTTCTGGTTTTGCACTAAGCTAAATCCCATTTTTAGAAGGAGAAATATCAAAGTAACATTGCGCTGGAGATAAAACAGTAAAGAATTTCCTTCTGCAAGAGCCAATGCAGGGAGAGCAGTAGGAATTCTTCCCCATAATTATCAGCAAGATCTAAAAGAGTAAGGGATTAAGAGAAAAAGATCTTTTGAATCACTGAAACCCCACGTTTTTCAAAATGTGTTCCTTTTTTCTCTCATATACACCCCCAGTTATATAAAGATGACCTACCAGGTAACTATTATCTGCTTCTGGGGACACAATCAGCATCCTTTGGAACTCCAGAAATCCAGGGATTCAAATAAACTCACTTATAGAATCGCAAAGAACTTTTGTAATTTTGTAATTAAACAAACACATTAGCTGAACAGATGACATGATTTATTCAGATGTTGTTAGCACTGGCACCACCGTGGGCGTCAATAAAGTGTTAGTTAACTGCACTTACATATGGCAGGGGGTGTGAATTGTCGTATTGTATTTTTCAGCCATTTCCAGGCTAATATTTTTTACAGTGGTGTATAAACACTAGTGATTGCTCATGCAGAAATAAGATGTGTATCTGCAATTTCCAAAAAGTGTAAAAAGTTCTGCTGATACCAAATACTGTCTCCTTACCTCTAGATTAAATAAAAAGACAATGAAACAGTAAAATAAATCAATTGCACGATCTTGCAATTAAAAGCAGCAGTCTTTAGCTCCCTTCATTTAACCAAACTCTCAGTATGCCTTAGTGGCATGAAACTGGTATAGAGAGACTGCAGGATTAGAAGGGGAGAGGCAGTTCTAAGCATTCAAAACAAGTCAAGTGCAAAATCTGCATGCAACCTCTAATTTTACCAAAACTATATCCATATGAGAAGTTGGTCAGGGATAGCTGCATAGGTGGAAGGCTACCCTAGAGACACAGATAGACATTGGGGCTTGACACAGATGCTCAAACACAGGAACCTAGTGCCATCCGAGACACTCCAGGGTATCCACAGTACCCACACAGAGCTGGCTGATATAACTGAGAACATGTGGGACAACTAAGGTACCTGGACCCGCAGCTGCAGGCCAGATAGGGTATGACACTGGACCCCTATGTTTAGGCAACTGGATTTTGCCCAAGAGGACATCTAAATCCAATTTTGTCATATAATGCTCTAGTTCCCATGTATAAAAGGGGAAAAATTTTACTCTGCAACAGCTTTAAGGACAATAAAGAGGCCAGACTGACAGAGAATGCAGTAATAGGCACTGAATATGTTTATTACACTGAAAAGACACAGGAAAAGTCTGTAAGTAGGTTGTTCTTGACATAGAAGATACTTCATTTAAGGTACTCTATATTATTTTTAAACAGATCATATTTACTGATACTGATAATGTATACAACTCCAGAATTCAGTTCTGACATGCTTTCTGATCCTAGTCCCAAATCGCTGGCAGACAGTTCATATCACAAGGTTTGCACAGCTGAAAGACTAATATGGCCATAATCTCTGGAGAAGGTTAACTACTTCCATTTTACAAGTCAGCATTTAAATCTACAGTTAAATCCACCAAAAGAGAAGTAACCTGATTTTCAGAAGTGCCACATGTCCACGCTTCAGTAGGCTATATTGCTACGTAAGGACATATGGATTACTACTGCAGTAATAGGATGGACAGGAAAGCCACTGAAGTTTCCATTGCAATTTGCTGGGAAGACTGTACAAAAACGTGTTTGTGCGTCCTTGATCCTAGCGAGTGCTCTGTCTCACAACAATCTCAAGGAGCATGGATAATTAAATTCTGGGAATACTGTGGTTTGTCTAATCTGGGAGTACAGTTGTGTGTCTAATGTCACTATTGATTTTTAATACAGTGATGACAACGCTTACAAGAAAAAACTTTTGATACTCAGGCATGAAAAGATCTAAAACAATTTACTTCAGTTCTAGGATATCCGCATCCATGGCAATGTATCTATTCTCTCATGCTAGATTTTGTTAAAAAAGGGTACAACTATGGTGAAAAATGGTATAAAAATACAGTTATACAGCAATTTGGAAGTACCTGACATACCAAAGAGTGAGCCATGACAGGTAAGGTAACAAATGCAGCTTAGACTCAAATAAATATTTTATATGAGCATATATGCACTATACCTTAGGATATGTAATCAGAGACAAATGATACACAAACACCACAGTAGCATCCGAAATCTAAAAGCATACCATATGAAAAACATGAGATGTCGATACTACCATCTGTTTTCGTGAGCCTCAGGACAGAAACGGGTGAGGGAAAGGCCTGTGCTGAGTTGGGGCTGCCCATGTCTTGGGGACAGAATAAGTTCCCCTCAGTGTCGCCTCCTGCTGCAGACATTACCGTGGGATGAAGTTCCTCAGGGACATGTCCTTGATGCCCAAGGACATTGCCCCCTGCCCCAAATCAGCATAGCTGGGATGCAAGACGTTAGTAAAAAAGGTCCTTGTCTCCAGTTACAGCTCCCTAACCCATATCAAAAGGCTTAAAAAATAGCGGGTAACATTGATATCAAAACATTTACAGTGTTACAATACTTTTTTTCCCCCTTTTGTATCATCTGAATCTTTTAGGGTCACTGATGTTGTCCACCATTAATGTCAACAGCAGGTCATGATTATATTTATTTCATTAGCACAGAGGCAGGTTTACTCAGTAAATCAGCAAAGGAACTGAGAAGGTATCACAGACTCTCTGTTGGGAACAAACTAAGCAAGACAGTCTTTCTGGCAGAGCCTGTGTTAGCCTGTTACTTTTCCAGGTGCAAGTGATAAGGGATCATTTTAAAATAACTAAGAACAATGTATATTCCTATTCTCTCTGCATTCTAAACAAGAAAATAGAAAGTAGGTAATAGCCCAAATTGTATAAAAATTATATTTTCAAAATTATGCCTGCTGATTTATAGTTTTCCAGCATTTCTGTTCAGAATCAGGGCCAAATGAGCAGAGACTTTGAAGATGCAATTCCTTAAAGCATTCAATCTGCCAGTCACATCTAATAACTTCCCTCTACCACACTCATACATTTGTTCCAAATTCTCTGTCAGGTGTATGAATTATTACATTTTTAGCTTACTCTGGTCAAATAATTTAACAGAGTGATTTGTTAATAACTGAAAATAAAAATTCTGTTTTATTGCTACATCAGCTAGTGGCAAAACAAGTTAGTAACATCCAAATGCTGCACAGGTTATGTCAGTGATATTTACTAATGGCTTATTATTTGTAGGCAACTGGGCACCAACAATGTTTATAATCTATAGCAGGCATAAAACAAGGGAATTACTCTTATGATACATCACACAATTGCATTGCTCTGGACAACTGACGCTTGGGTGGTGGTGTTTTTTAGGTCCCACCAAACTCATGGGGAAACTCTTAGACATTCTGGATTTGGTCAAGTCATGCACCCTCCTGAGCACTGGATCAGTTGTGCTTAACCAAAACACAGTGGCCCCACCAGTCCCTGGGTCTGCAGCAACAACTCCGCTATATCCCCTATATCCTCTTAAATATTTTGTGTTCTATAGTTTGCATTTTATCTGATAAATGCTGTTTCCTTTAAAAGAAGAACTGACCTAGACCCTGACATCAATGTTTCGCGTTACAGAAACTGCACTGCCTGAAACATTTTTCTATCATGAAACACAGTGGAGAAAAATATCTGCATTCTCAGGAGTCTGGGCAGGAATGCAATATCCAAGTTTCCTTCTTATCCCTGTGATACTTATTCTGTGACAGTAACAAGCAGATTTAACTCTAAAAGTTGTACTAAAGCAGGAGATCAGGAAATTCAGACTACCAACTGTTTGATCTACATCTTCTATCCAGGGTGGTCCACAAGGCATACGTTAAAAACTTCTAACTGGCACATATGCCTCAGAGGGTGCAGGGAAAGGAAAGATCTAAGTCTTTCCTACGTGGGAGGTGAGCCTGGCCCTTGGTGGGTCCAGGCCCTCTCATGCAGGGCAGGATTGGTTTGGGCAGGGTAGGACATCTGCGTCAGTCCAAGAGGACACCATTGACTCTGGCCTCAGCCGTATCTGCTGCCTTCCGCCCTCCTGCAGCAGGGCTTTATTTTAACAGCAAATCTCAGGCTACCAAAGTCCCACTGCTGTTGGCGTCCTGCAGCCCCAGCCTGCGAGCTGCAGCAGAGGCACCCACGGGCGTGGGCTGATCTGCTCCTGCAGATCAGGAATCTCAGGTGGGAGCAGGTGCAGTTTCGGTGGGATACTCTGAGTAAAGCACAGTAGTGTTGCTGTCTGGTAGAGGTAAAGGACCAGTGAGAGATGAAGCACTGAGGTACCCAATCCCATTAGCCAGACGAACAGTGAATGACAGTTTTCCTGAGAGTTGAAATCTAGGTAGAAATAATTCTTACTTGTAATGGGAGAGAGACAGAGCTGGGATAAGAGGGACAGATATCTTATTACATTCTGATGTGAACTGCAGCCAAAAAATTTGATATTTTGCTTTACTAGAGTTTCCAAAGGAAAAAAATAAATTAAGAAACTGCTGCTTCTGACAGCCTGGAAAACTACTATATATCTGTAACAACAATATAAACCTTGTTAAAATATTACACTCGCACAAATTATTCAAATAAATCCACATTCACTCCATTTACAACACAGTTGCACCAGCTAACTTCTGTTGAGAATCCTGCCCACCATTTGCTGGAGCTATAAAAGAGGAAGGAAAGTAACTGAGATTACCCAGGCCTTTTCCATTTAAAAAATCCCTTCTTAAAATAGTTTGGAGAAGAAAAGCCTGAGAACAGCGTGTTCTTCACTTGGGTTTTGAATGACTGCAGCAAGTCTGGCACATAGCCGAGCATTATTAGAACATGGATACATGCAATTCTGAGCTCCAGAATCAGTTTTGGTAAAAGAGGCATATTAAAAATACTAAAAATATTCCCCCATTCTCTCTATCTTGTCCCACAAAAACAAAACAATAGCCTTCCCCCTCAGTACTGTGTTTGAGGATCTCATTACTTTTTGTTTTCTTTAAGAGATGAATGAGGTTTTATTTCTTCAAGGCTCCTCTGCTGTGCTGATCTTTGCTAAGAATTTCTCTAAGGTCTCGCATTACAAACAATAATAGGACTCTCTCTACAAATAAACTTGATGTGATTAGGGTCTGTCTATCCTGCTATGATTTTGCTTCACTGACAGATTCACTTTTCCTTATGCCACTTACTGTGTCTGAAAAGTTCATGAAGCATATATTTGTAACATTTCCAGCAATCAGATATAATTTAACCACAAAACGAACCAGCAGGAAAGGGAAGAAGAGGGGTACAAGGCACCAAATAACAAGAAGAAAGGTTGCTTGCCTACTTTCTTCTTTCTGTGTTGTATTGTTTATAAGGATATTCATACCGGGGGTGAGTTAATTAACCTGCTTCCCCTTACCTAATGGAATATACAGAAGTAGATGCCTTCTACCCAGTCTTCTTTCCTCCATCTCAGAGTCCCCTGGATTTGGCAACCGAAGGAGCAGCAAATGTGCACACAAGCATCCCATCTCAAAAAACATACTACAGCTAAGTTACTTCTCTTTTTCCCCTACACAGGCAGGCGAGGACGATTCCAAGCAGGGTACCCCACTAAGCACCACGGCCTGGGGAAGGGTTCACGGTTCCTCAACAAACTTCCTAGAGGTGGCATCCTCTGTTGAGAATTTAAATGTTGCAAGTAATAATAGTTACAAGTCATCATGGTTAATCACAAAATTTGACGATTTTTCTCAGGTAAACCATTACAGCCGCTTTAACTAGGATGAAAAATAAATCCTGCTTATCAAACTATTTGAGTTTTCCTCTTCCACAACACTCTCCACTATGCAAAGCAATCGTCCCTCTTTTAAAACCACAATGCTTTTGAGTTTGAGGGCCTTTTTTAATAGGAAAACAACCTAAGGATCCTCCTGAATGGTTTCACCCTGTTGGTATAAAAGCAAAGTCCACCTGGGAGTCTAGGCGGGCAAGGAAGTCTGAGCCCTGGGACCAAGCAGTTTCAGGAAGAACACAAACCCATCAATGACTGGAAATGAACTCAAATGTAACCACAGGAAGGAACTGAGGGTAGGTTCAAAGAGCAATTGTAACTGTAGTCAAGGCAGTGTATGGGCTTCTGCCTAAGGACCTACCTTCCTCCTATCCTGCTGTCCACAGTGATCTAGGAAGGTAATGCTCACTGAACGGTGGAAGGAGCAGGTAGTCATAGACTTGAAAAATTGCCTCAAAAGGTCTAAACCCCACTGAGGGACAAAATCTCTAAGCAGAAAGATCTTCACCAAGTCTGCCATAGGAGGGAGTTGTTGCAGCAGTATTTCTTCCTGCACGCTTTCTGACAGCCTCTTTAACTTGAACAATATGGGAATGTATAAGCATGATACAAGTCTTGGTCTTGCACCACTGCAGTGCAAAAGAGGACAGAGGCACCAATGCTCTTGTACTCACAATCTGTGCTTGAACATACTGTCAGAACCATTGTGTGGTCCAACCACTTCCTTAATGATGCCCAGCTGTAAGCACCTTTTATGTTGACTTCTTGCCAGTATATTCTCTTGACAAAAGTAAGGGCTGTTTGAATTAATTAAGTTATTCACAAATTGAATTATATTCTAATGTAATCTCCTAAATGAAAACATCTATTAAAATATTTGTGTATTTTTATTTTGTGGATATATTACTTTTACAGTTCTCAAAATTAGATAAACCATACTTACCATAAAACACTGTTCCGAAGTAACACATGATACGAAATGAAACCCTGTTACCATCTGTGAATAATGTAATCAGGCAAATGAGGAATAATGACTACATCATGGTAATTTAGGACAGAACATGCTGAATTACAATTGTCAGCAGCTTGGTTTATAGCTCACAAACTTGAGAAAAGCACAGCATATAAGAAGAGTGGGGAAGGATTTAATTAAAATATGATTACAGAAGAGAACATAAATGACACGATACTACTTTTCAAGGGTCCACCACTATTATTTGCATCTTGAAGTGAAACTGAAAACTCACCATCACACATGCACAGAAAGATAATTTCAGTGATATAGGGTTTTGCTTTTACGCATCACAAATCCACAGGGTTTAGCTTATAACAGAATAATAATTCCGCCCAACTCTTTGGGGCTGCAGTAGGTGGGCAAGGAAATAACCTACGGGAATTACACCAGATTCTTTCCATTTTCTAAAAGTTTCCTATCTGTTCAGAGACCAGAGGTGCAAGTCAGTATTGTCCCTCCCCAGTGTACAGTGCCTTCCATTGGGGATGGTCTGCAGCAGAAAGCAAGCTGGTAGGTTGCTGTTCTTCCCTATTCTGGCATTTTTTGGAGGGGTTCAAGGTGGAGTTATTTTTACCAGATTTATGAAAATGAAGTGTCCTTCAAAATAAGGAAAAAATTTCCAGACCCTTTAAATGTACTTTTTGCATCAGAGAAGGAAATTCAAGTCCCTGTTATTAAAGTGGTGCTTTTTTCCTGTCCCTTCATTTCTTGTTCCATCTCCATTCTACATATTTTCCCCTCAAGCGTTTCCATAATCCCTTCACTGTTGTACATGAATACCTCTTGGCCATTGATATATTTCTCTTTGCATCATCACAGGCAAGCAGGGAAGAAATAGCAACTGGAATAAAAAGATAGAGTTATTTCCTCTGGTTACACAGGAAGCCTTGGTGGATCGATACCAGCTACCAGAGTCTTGTTTAGCAGTCGCTCCTCTCAGAGTTTCCTCTGTAAACATAGATGCTTAAGAACAACTTGTCATTTGGAAAAATTTACTTCTCTGTATAAAATGTTTTATGACCCATTTCTCCATGGGGCAGAAACTTCACAAACGTTTCTGAATTCCAGTTTGATTTACGTTCTTCAGTGATGAAGATAACTGTCCATTTTTTCTCATGTTATAAAACCTTCCTTCCATTTAGAATATTTTTGTTCCCCTAAATCACCGCACTAACACAAAAGCAAGAAATACCTGGTAATGTCCAGAGAAATTATAGCACCTGCCCTCAGAGAGAGCAGCTGCTGGCGCTGGTAATAAATAAATAAATAAACACACAGATAAATGTATACATACATAAATAAATAAAAGCTTTTCACTGGATCTGTCAACAGAAATCCAGATACTTCCCATATGCTTCTGCCTTCCCACATCTGGGAAAAATCACATTGTACTAGCTCCATTCTGCCATGATAGCACACTGGATACCGTACCAAAATCTTTTAGTAATGGATGGTTTAAGTTGTGGGGTGTTTTTTTTAAATCTTGACTCTTTCATAAATAATTTTGTTTCATAAGAAGAACTTTTTGGGGGTGAATAGCAGTGGAGGCTGAGAAGAGGAAAGTATTGTAGTTGATGAAACTATACCTTCATATGACACGCTTTTTTGTAAAGCATTTTCTTTTTTATGCATCACAACGTTTACTGTATAAAGGTGATGTTTCAACATCAAACACTATAAATGATGCTGCATCAGCTTATAAAAATCTAGATTTTCAAAATTTAACAATCAATCAAGATGATATGCATGTCTAGGAAGATTCCCTGGAAGCCAATGAAAAGCCTGTACAAAGCACTGCCCTGTACAGCTGCCTACTCCTGCTTGTTCCCAGGCAATGCTGCTAAAACCTGGCCCTCACTTCTGTTAGCATTTGGCGTCTCTGGAGAATTATGAGGGTGAAAAAAATCTAAAATAGGTATTTAACATAGTTTTCCGACTTGAAAAGATTTTTCATCACCTTAAAAGCCTGTCTTTAAATTTGGCTTATTAAAAATACTTGTGCTTTTCGATGCTCATGGTTATGTATGTCTTGGAGATGAATACTCCACGGTACTGAAAACATGACAACAGATTTCCCCAGAATTTCTCCCATTCTCAGAATTGATTAGGCAATGCTAAATAAGAAAGCCTCTTCTGGAGTACCATGGCAACAACTAACAATAAATATGACTAACCTAAAATGTAACAGATCAAACATGCATCTAAGATTAGCAAAGCAAATACTCCCTCTGTGAAACAGCCAGCAGAGGGCTAAGAAAAGTAAAAAGAGGAAAAACATAAGAGACACTTTCACAAGGAAAAGATAACTAGCATTTAACCAAAGTATACAATTACCTAGATCACCACAATGGCTGGCAAGGGAAAGTAATACACAATAAAGCAAATAAAGACCTGCATCTTTAACAGTCAGACCCACCACACCAGAATCAGCTGCAAGTGCTGAGTCTGCCAGTGCCACGCTAAACACAAATTTGAATTTAGGAACATATGACATTATTGAGCAAATGGACTTGATCTTGACTTAACTACATCCCTTTTCCCTTCACCTTAGCAAATGAGTATCATAATCAATATAGATGTCACACTGTAGCCAAAAATATTTACAAGTAAACCACACAAAGTTTGAATTATAATTTGTAAGTGCTCCACTTTAAACATGAAATAAATGACACCATTGTAGACCACAACAGATTTAGCTGAGAACAAAGTGATCTTTCAGAAGGTCAAGCAAACACAAGTTGCTCAAAATTGCTCAAAATTATAGAGTTTTAAAGATGTTTAAGTAAAAAGAGCATGTCAACCACACCTTTAAACATTACTGAGATAATCTTCTGCTTGACTCTGATGATTTCCTTCAGTATGAAGAACTGTGGTTCATTTTAAAGAAAGGGTGAGTTAGGGAATGCATTGAGTTAGAGATTCTCAAAACGTGGTCAACAGAGCAATTTCTAATGCTCTGACCCTTCTTTTAGGAAGGTGAAAATGCATCAGTTTTATCTGAAAGGGAATACTCAGAAGAGGAGCAAACACATCACAGGGTAGAGCCAAACCAGCAACTTCCATAGCAAGATTACGAACAAAGGAGTGTCAGCCAACTGGGGGTGATGGGGAAGAGTATAGTAATACATGAAGGAATACGTGCTTCAGGCATGGAAATTAATACTACGTGCTTGCCCAAGTTTCTTTTGCACAGGAACCAGGGCAGGAAGAACAGAGGTTGTGCACGTGCAGGTAAGGTCCCAACGTGGAGTCAAAATGCAGATGGAGCACACGCCAAGACTGAGGAGCTGGGAAGTGTTTCCAGCTCAGCCCCAGCTTTGGGATGCAGACGCAGAAAACAGATTCTGCTAAGGATCCTGGCACTTGGGCTATTTTAGGTATACACATTGAATGCAGGGCTACAACTCCAAATATTTTAACAAACAAGGAAAATATGAGCAAACGTGTTATTTGACATGTGAGAAGAACTATTTTATGCATCATGGTCTAACAACAGATTTAACTACTTTCTGTATAGGAAAAAGAAGCAAGAGAAAGACCTGACTTGGTATAGTCTGTACCATGACATTTAAAACCAAAACACTGAAAGCTTAGTCCTGTCGTGGGTTTGGTGGGGGCAGAGGCAGGGGTTGCCAACTATGATAGCTCTTTCAGGCTGCTGACATCTCCCATATGAAATTACAGAGACAGGGAAAATCACGTAGGCACAGTGCTAGGCATAGAAAATTATTAGGCAAATACTTAACAATCCAAATCTCGAAAAATAAGTTTGAACAACTAGTTCACTCATCTCAGGATGAGTTTTATCACTCATGCAGTGAATTCATAAAACTGCAATATAAAAGGCAAGTAGTTCAGGCAGTTATAAACTTATAAAATACTATGCTCAAAATAAAAATGATCAGGAACCTAACAACTCTGCCTTCCTTTCATAAGCTACTGAACTTTATTTCTCCCAAGATGAAGTTCACAGTGGAATTCACCAACGAACAGCACAGATATATCACATACCTTGAAGTCACAGCTTCCATGAATTCATCAAGAAGATCATCGTAGGCTTGACCTCTGATTCTCTTGTGTCTCAGCCCAATATACAAAGGATCTTTCAGCAATGCCTGTTAAAAAAAAATGTTTGAACTATTACATGAGCAAGTTACACTAGTACACTCTAAGTTAATAAGAAGGGGACAACAATACAGTGTTTGAGGATTAACCCAAGCATATGAAGTACATATCCATTTATCCACCTCTATATAAAGACTGAAGAAACGCAACAAAGAGATTAAAGAAATGTCCTTTTGTATCAAGGAAAAGGGATACCCTAGTCTCAAAGGAAGAGTATTGTTTCCAAGTGAAAAAGTAAAAGTTTTTTCTGGGAAGTCAGGTTTCAAAAGTATCTTTTAAAGCTTTAGTTAGTACTCTTCTCTTTTTCCTTTACATCCTGACAGTGCTCTGACATTTTAAAAAAGCCATTTTCTTTACTTTTATGATCATGTTTCACAGATCTCTCCCAGAGTCCATCATTTCAACTGTGCTGATGAGCTGATATTCAGAAAATGAGCTGCTTTCTAAAATTCAATATGCCAAAACATAACCAAGACTTTGACCTTTCCCTTCCAAGCTACCAGATGGTCTTGTTTTGGTCTGATGTATTTCCAAATTGTAACTTACAAATTACTAAATGCGTTCAAAGTGGTTTGCAATCACTTTTGACAATTCACTCCAGCTACAGCAATTCTCCAGTCTCAACACTTTCACTGGCTCTCCCAGGAACTCTCATATAAAGACACTCTTTGCTATGATTTTTCACAGGCCTCTGAAAATTAATAAGCTTATTTCTCCGTTGTATCTAGTGTGCAATCCTCCCACACATGCCCAAACAGCTTGCAGAATCGGTCAGGAGCTCAACCAAACATTTTTCATCCAAAAACAATTTGCAAAACCAACACGGCTGCAGAAACTTGTACACCAGCTTCAATTAGGAAAACATTGCAAAGAAAAATACAGACCACCTCTGGAGAGGGCATTCAATGTACAACATGAAGTAACAAGGCTGGAAAGCTTGCTCAGCCTGCTTCAGGCTGGGAATCAGAGATCTGATTTTTGTATTTTAGAAAAGTGCCTAAATTCCCTTCACAGCTTTTCTACATTGTAGAACTGAAAAATCCTTTGGGCCACAAGCCCCAGTTGGAGACTGACTTGAATCAGTAAAAAACTTAAAGCCTTTGGTGGTATTCTGCCTCCCCTGGCAGTACCCTGATGCAGACCTACAGACAGAGGTGTTTGTGTCTCCCTCACTTTTCTCTCCACTTCCATAAAAAATTAAAGATATCAGATTAGAAAGTTTAAAAAAAATCAGTACAAAAATTCAGCAGGATTAAAAGCTGATTTCTCTAAAATTTTTGCTAAATTCACCACCGTTTCAAAACAAACTATTTCTGATACATTACTTACAGACTTTCAGAAGTCGTTAGTTCAACTGTTTGAATCGGAGAACAAATAAAGCTCAAAATTAAAATTACTTTGTAAATGAAAGCAAAGTCATTACATTGTAAGCATTTTATTTGTACCCTTCACCAATTCTATGTAGCATTCATGTTTAAGTAGCATATTCTTTGGCTGAAATAATTTTACCTGGGTATTTACATTATTCTAGGTATTCTAGCAGCAAAGTGAAAATCATAATTGTGTACCTATTCCAGATACTGCAGGAAAAACTGGCAAGAGCTTGATGTCAGGTACCTTCCAAAGTAATTTCCTCTTTGTATGCTCTTCCTTTTTTTATATAACCACTTCCAATTTTGTAGTCAAGAACTATTTCTGGAATTATTTTTTCATTTCGAGTTTGCCTAGTTATTTAAAATGACCACAGGAAAATCTGACAAATCAAGGATGGTTTTATTTCTCTGGGAGATAAATTCACAGGAATTGCAAATGAACTGTTTAGCAATATGGAATCTTAAGACAAGTTTGGAAACCCCGTGGGAGTTGCCTTGTGCTTCCCACCAGACAGAGCACGTAAGGTTGGAAAGCAGAACTGCCAAGCAGCAGGAGCCTCTGTCAAGAGCATCGTGGTAAGACTCAGAAACAGCAATCTCATTTCTAAAATCCCATTGCCGCAGCTTTCCATGCCCATAGGCTTCTGCTACTCCATGTCCTGTGCAAGCATACCACATGCTCCACGGTCCAATTCAGTGTTAAGTAACTTAACCCCTTTCCAACTCCCACAACTCTTCTTCCTAAATTGATGTGCTCTTTCAACACATTTCCACAAGCTTTTTATTAAACAATTTCTGTTTTCTCATTTTGTAAAACAATGCTCAAAATGGGGGGGGGGAGGGGGGAGAACCCACAAAACTTTGGTCCCTTTATTTTTTTAATTCTGAAGACATGTTTCCAAAACACTTCCTGGCCAGACTGAGTCATGCTGATTCCTTCAAGAAGCCAGCTTAAGTTGGGCAGTGATTCTGTGAAAGTTCAAGAGAAATAGGCATTCACGGTTACACTAAACAAGCCACGGGTCTGCCTTGAAACATAGGCTCTTACACTGCTTTTGCCACTTTTGCATCTTTCATGCCTGTGAGCATTTAAATCTACAGCTCACGCTAAAACTCAGAACTCTGAAACAGCTCCATTTATAAGACCACTACATGAATTTACTCACATATCTTTGATGCCAATATTTAATGTGGAATATTTAAAACAATTAAGACAATGTTTCTGGGCTATGTTTAAACTTCCAGCCGGGAAAGTCTCGCAAGCAGAGACAATTAATTCAGCGACACATCTCTGATGAAAAGCTTGGCCAGCTATATACCCAGAGTTCAAAATTCCTTTACAGCTCAGTGCGTTCTGCTTCACGAACGTTACAGTTCGACAAGAAATAGCCCCGAAAAGTTCCTTTATATTCCTGTTTGGAACAACGTATGAAGAAACCCGGGGTGGAGACAAAAGAATGAAACATTCAGCAAGTCAAAAGAACGGTGGTCACGTCTGAGCCCTGAGTGGCAAACCATTGTGGGCCTGCTCCCTTTCCAAAGGGCACTGAAGAATGAATAAGCTGCTTAAGCACATTATCCCCTTATTCAGGTCAACACCATGCAAACCAGGTCCATGGTGGTTGTTATTTTTAGAGGGTTCACACATCTTGAGAGATTAACATTTGCTATCGACTATTTCATGGCTTTCAAAACAGATTACTGAAAAGAAAGTTCCATCCTACAATCGAGTATGTCGAGCTGACATGATGATTAGGTACTTCTCCTCAATGACTTTGGTTTCTTTTGTTCCCCAGCTTGTTGTCAAAGCTTAACTTTGTTTTGGTTTTTTGGAAATTGAGTCTCCTTCAGAACATAACTCTGCTTTTTTCCAGGCTAGTAGGTTTGTTAGGCATATTAAATGATACTGAAAAAGCTGATGCTGGTTTATTTTTAGACACACTTACTCTAAGGCTAAAAAAAAAAAGTTCTAAAACATTCAGGTTTAGCAATGTGGGACATTCAAGCTTTAATAGAAAGAAGCTTTTACAAGAATAAAGGGCTTAATTGAGGTTCTGGTACTGGAAATATCATGTAGATCTACTTAGAATTAGCTGTGTAAAACAACAAAGAGCTCTTTGAAGCACCACCTGAGCATATTAAAACTGTAATGACCTTTGGGGTTTTAAGAAAAAGGCAAGCAATTTATACCATCTTACTTGTGCACACTTATAGTAAAGAGATCAGCAAACCATCAAAGTTCAAGCAAGGCTTGAGCTGTGCACCTGGCTCTAACTTAGCTACAAAAGCTAAACCAGCGAGAAACAGAAAACTGTTATATTTATAAACTGCACACTAATATATTTCATCAGTTGAGAAGAAACATGCTGAAATGTCATCTATTCTCAAACTTGGCACCGAGATGTTTCTTTGGAACAGATACATATTTTCGTGAGCAGCTTCATGGACAATTGGAGGTGAAGAACTGCAAGACATAGAGCCTTTCCCCTCACAAAGATGGCACCAGAGAGCGTCCAGAACCTCTCAGTGCCACCTAGAAAGTGTTTGGTGTATGGTAATCCTTCAGAGCGGTAACTCCCCCCATGCCATTAAAGTGTCAAAACCCTCCAGTTCTACAATGGGAAATGATGTGCGTTAGAGCCACGGTTATAAAATTAAAGGAGAACTACATTTGTATGGGACATCAGAAGCTCTGGGACAAAGACATGCCACATGCCAGAAATGAAACACATTTCAGAGTATGATCGGTCTAACAGGGCACACAGTTACCAAGAAAACCAGGGGAATGCTGCTGCTTTTTCAAGTGTAACTATTTTCTTATATTAATACACTGTAAATTCTTTCTCTAAACAACTTCTTGGCTCAGTTTTCACAGGCTGGGGAAGGGCTGGTGAGTACAGGGGAATTTCTGTTCTCCAGGAAAGTCGGACATTTCAAACTTTTTTTTTTTTGGTTCCACAAGATTGAAATTTCACCCGATGTGAAACTTTTTCCAATAAAAGAGTTAGCCAGTCAGAAAGAACGTCAATGTTTTGGACTTAACTTCAGCTTCTATCAGTACTAATTACCCAGTAGTCAATCTGCGTTCATTTAAATTTTTGGTTTGCAAGCACTAACATGCTGAATCACAATTTTCTGTCCTGCAAGAACTGCTTACAGCTGCAAAGTGTTTTTTATGGCATTAGGAAGAATGCATAAGATTTCCATTTATATTAGAGTAGGAGGCCTTTTTTTCTTTGAATAAGCTTGTTTTGAAGTCTGAAATACAGGATGATGCCCTTAAAACATGTAACAGATTCTGTGTTTCCAAATGCTAACTGAATTTCGGATGTGCTGAATGCTGCAAGTAACGCTGATGCTAATTGGGTTTGAGGGTGTAGAATATTTTGCAAAAATAACTTTCATAGAGAGCTAAAGATTTTTTGAAAATTTTGTTTTCTTTGAACTACACTGGCCCCATGACATACTTACTAAGAAGAGATTCGTGGCCCCTTCTCTCTAAAGACTAGAACTTTGTCAACACATTTGCAAACTGCAAGGGGCCTCTTGCACAAGAAAAAAGGGGCCTTATCCTCTGTTCCTCCCCAAAAGAAGGAGACCTCATCTTTGGGAGTCTCAGCTAGCACTTTTTCTGGACATCCCCACCAGACAGGTACTGGCATACAGAGCATCACCTCTCTTTGCACCTCAGTTCCCTCCAGGGGATCCCCCACAGGAAAGGATGTCAGAAAAGATCCCAGAATAGGAGGCCAAAAAATGGGTATCACGATGGGTCATTCTAGGTATAATTAAAGGAGGAAAAACCCCACACGTTGGACATGAGTTTAAAAAGTTGAGCCCAACTGTGCTAGACTTGCCAAACGCAAGTGGCTGCCAGTACTTGAGAGACAAAGATATTGTGCATGCAGAAAACAATTGTACTATAATTAACATTTTCCCATCTGTAACCTTAAAAACATCACTGAAAACTGTCCATTGTCTGTCCAGACAAAATTCTAGATCTGTGACAGTCAAGAATTTAAAAGAAAATACATTCATAATGTTCCTTTGACATCAGTCTTAAATACAGTGCTTGAAAGGAACAATTTCTGTGGAAAAAAAAATAATAGCAAAGAATATTATGCATTTTTGAGACAGTTCAAAATATAAATATTTATTAATACTCTGATGAAGCAATATCCTAACGCAACAGAAAAGAAGTTACAGTATTTCAAACTCTGTTTAAAATAATTTAAGGTTGTGCTAAAAAAAATAGAGGATATGTTCTCTTCCATATGTGCACAGTGATCCTATAGTTTTGCACAGCTACACTACACGTTTTCAGTTATTTATCCTTAAAGCCAGGCTTGACTTATCCAATCCAACTTGTTCTTTCCTTTCATGGGGTTGTTTATCTGTCAATTTGACCTTTACATCCTTTGCTTGCCTTCCTCTCAGGAAGCTTACTCATTTCTTAACCTGAAGAGGAATCACCAGTTGTAGCCTTGATTGCGCACTGAACCCCGTTGCTTATATTCTAGTTATTTCCCACACATGCAGACAGCTTCACCCAGCTGAAAAATTGTCAGCTCCAGCAAACTTTAATTTAACAACAAAATAAAAATCACTCTAATGGCTGGAAAGAATGCTTCATGAAGGAATCTTGTAACACGCTATGAAATTACCACAGCCTGTCCCCAAGGAAGAGACTGCACTAAGCCAGGCTGTGCCAAGGACATTCTGTGGGCTGCTTCCGGTGCATGTATGCGGCACCAAATAAAAGCCCCAGTGTGCGAGGGCTGCAGGCAGAGGGCAGGCTGCGTGCCGGTCGGGCGCCATCCCTCTGGCCCTCTCGCACGGCACGCTCCGCCTGCATCCCTCCTTCCCTTGTCGTGGGTACCAGAAGGGCTCTCCCAGGAAGTCAGACTCATTCCCTCGCATGAGCATGCAAAGCTAAAGACCATTCAGCCCCCTAAGGGTAACATTTACAAACATACGTAAAATATACAAAGTAGTGCAAGCTATGTGAGCCGTTGTTAGCGAGGAGCACCAAGTACAAAATCCAAAGAGAAAAAGTTGCTGCAGCAAGAGGCAAGATGCACCTGATTTTTCAAGAGGCTGTTGTGCTGTCTGCTCTTCGAGTCACACAGTGCGTTGGTATTTATGTCCACAAGTCAGTCTGTGGAATCAAGTGATGGGTGAGAAGCTCAAGGGCTGTTGATGGTGCAGGGGCAGGTAGCAGTGTTGCCTTCTGGTTTGAGTCTGTTAGGTACATCTGAGTCACTTTCTTAGCTTATCTCCAAAATACTGGAAATTATAAAAGACTTTTTAGAAATCAAAAGTTTATCTCATGATTTTTAGGTGTAATTCAAGATTTCCAAGCACCTGAAACTCACAATACCGGTTACAGCCAGGTGCCCATCAATGATGCATATGCCCTTCTAGGCTGACTTTTCCATTCCCGACAACCTGGAATTCACAAGGACACCTGAACTCCTCTTCTGGATTGGCTCTAAAAATTACACGCGACACACAGTACAGCTACGCTAACTGTATATTTTGCCATACTTCATATTGAATACTAAAAATTAGGTTGTTTTAAAGGCAATAATATATCAGACATCAGATGAATGATACCTTTTTCAGAGCAATTAGGCTTTTGTTCCACCTGCTGACCTTTCCGGTACACAATATAAGAGATTCACACAAAAATGATCGAGCTTTTCCAACAAATTTCCATTGCTATTAAAGAAAATTCTTGCAGTAAAACTAACGGAGAATCTACCAAAAACTGCTCTATACACCTTGTTCTTTATGGCAGTTTGAAATTAGGTAAGACCTGGGAGTACAGCTCAACAGTGAAGCATACCCCAGACTACATCTTCGCTAGACAAGAGATAAAGGAAGGTCTTTCCCTGAAATTTAAATGCCATTGGAAGTTTTTTCAGGTAAAACAGCTTACGTTGACTCTTTCCAACCAGCTTAACTTCTAAAAACTGTTAGAAGCAAATATCATAGAACTGCCACCACTGAATCTGCAGCACAAGCCGAGCGCTGTTCATAAGGAGAAAAGCAGACATTTTCCTCCGGACTCGGTTAGATATTGTTTATGAAGGTACTGTAGTTGAAGGAAAAAACCCCTGCCTTCAAAGCTAGCAAGTTAGTTTGTCAATTTTTCATACCAGAAAAATGAAAAACTAAGAGTTTTTCAATTATAAACATACAACTGTGCCAAAATCCCCTGTTAACTGAATGTTAGCTTCAAAACTAAAATTCATAAAGTCCTCGTTTATAGCATTAGAGTTCTTTTCCTAGTACCATGCTTGTGTACCACCACCACACAGATGCATCAGGTCTGTCTTTTAAATCTACATTTAACTTCTACACCAAGTAGCAGCTACGCCAAGCAGGTCATTACTAAGGCACTTGATTGCTAGGAGGAAGGGGGAGGGGAAACAATTTCTAATCTTGGAATTTCCTTAATTTATACAAAAGAAAGAGTATAGAACGATCCGTTTTCTATGTGACTTGTGCCAATCTGAAAATAATGGCATGCTTTGTACAAACAGGGCACTGTCACTATGGGTGGAATAGAGAGGCAGCTGCATTCTG
The DNA here is from genome assembly GCA_013389945.1 of Fregata magnificens. Classification (NCBI taxonomy): domain Eukaryota; kingdom Metazoa; phylum Chordata; class Aves; order Suliformes; family Fregatidae; genus Fregata; species Fregata magnificens. Next base: position 22,944 of record WAAD01005990.1, read on the forward strand.
GGGATGAGCACTAAGTGGCAACAAGCAACGTATCTACAGTAACACACTTCAGTAATTTCATTTGTTCTTTACTGCAAAACTCTTAAAAAAAATGCTGACTTTACATCTGCCAGAAGATGCTTGAAAGTTTTGTAGGGACAGCCAGCACAAAACCTTCCTGAAATTTTTATTTTATCCCTATTTATTGTTTGAAGGACCCTAGATAAATTTAAGTAAAGTTCACCAGAGGTTTTCTAACTCTTTTTCCTCCTCATCATCATCTGACTATATCCTGTCTTTTTCTCCATAGACAGAAATATGTGATTGCACATAAATAATTACAGGTATTACTTCAATGCACATTTTCTGGCTGTGCTACTAAGCTAAAAAACTCTCCCAGTTCCTCAGCTTGACAATCACCTTTCAGAAGAGCTTTATAAATGAAATAAGAGAAAAAAAAAAAAAAAACCCTCATCTCTCATGTAACAGGATGAAGTCAAGAGTGGCTGAAGGATGCTCTGGGCCAAGGAAGCCCTTAGAAGGAGTCATCAGTCCGGAATTCCCAACCACCCATGAGAAAACTCCATTCTGGGCAATTCCGACAAGCCCTGAAACATGCAGTTTCCCACTAACAGAGCTCAGACAACAGCCTGCTCCTCTCCTTACAAATTTTTCTCTTTTCTTTAGACTTAACACATTAGTCCCATTGAATTCTGCTTTCCGCCTCTTCCTCTTAGGAGGTTACAAACAATTTTGCAACAAAAGAGCATCATCACAACGTCTAAGTTGGTACTGCAGCACTAATTCAGGCTAGCATGCATCACACAATCTGCTGCCAGAACTGCATCTAGCAGAGTTAGTAAGGAGATCAGAGAGGCCTAATTCATTGTGTATTTTAAGAAAAACAAAATAAACAGAAAGATAAATACTCTCCATTATGTTTAACAGTCTCAGAGAACTCTTCTAATGTTAACATCTGTCTGCAGGAATAGGGACGATGCCTGTAATTTGAGTTGGAACTTGGAAGACTCTCAGAACCATGGTTTCGGAGCAACATTTCATCAGATGCAATTTTAGGATGCATAAGTCTTTTACACAGTAAAACTGAAAGCAAATGGTTGTCTGCATGCCAGTGGCATTACTTGAAAAACTTAATCATTTGCCTATTGAGAAAAAAATAGTCCTGAAGAATCTGACATTGTTTAGGACTTCAGCACATTATGCTGCATATAATCATTAATATTTTAACATACAAATAATAATCAGAAAGCAAAGAAATCTGACAAGTCTCTTGTATTTTATTCATATAATTTTCAGACCACCTAACAAGAAATCTCCTAAAACCCCTGACACCTACTTTCTATAAAAGCTTTTAGTGAATCCCAGAAAAGGCTCAGACTAACCGTTAAGCTCTCTACACAACTGAGCTTCAACAGCCCCCATACAGTTAACAACTATCATTTGGTTTTCATGAACTCCAGCAGCTACATGGCTAAAACCTCAATCTGCATGTCCTGCCACACATCAAGAAACATTTAACAATACCCTCCATGCTACATTTTGAAATATAGCTGATGGATTATGGGAATTAGAAGCTATAGAAATAAATTACCACAACCAAACTTTCAAAGTTTATTGCTCTCAAAAAACATGAGGGAGGACGTGCTGGACCCTACTTGAGGGTCCAGCAGTAAGTGCTTATAATAAATCACAGAAGGTGGCCAAACAATAATATTTAAGAAGAGCCACAATAGTACCCTAAAAACAAGTCTAGCCTCAGTAAAACTTTTTATAGAAATTGGAGATATTTTTCCTTTCTTTTTTCCTGCAAAATTACCAGGAGTGTAGCTATCTTAATAAATGATCTTCTTCAGCTTAATCAAGAGTATGACGAGATACAGCTGCTTGAAGTGATTCAACCACTTCGAATAAATCAAACTTTCTTCCACCATTTTTGTGAATTAGCAAACACACATCAATCCCTTTATTATCATCCACTTACATTTCCAAATTTTGTTTAGGACAGGCAGCTGAAATGTCTGAATGCAAGGAGTCATCTCCAGCTTTCAAAACGAGACCAAAAAATGAGGGGGAAAAAAAAAATCAAACAACAAACCACCGACAACAAAGTGAATCAGAGAAGAGCAAAGACTTATTCTTTTGAAGAGGACATCAGTAAAGTTTTGCTATTAAGTAATAATATTCAGAAGAATGCCATCTTAATAATCTTCCTTCATCTGGTAAATGACAAAGATAACATAAACTTAAAAAAAAATCTTAAAGATCTCATTTTCATTCATCTTTAATATTCTATTAATAAAAAGGATTTTGCTAATATTGTATCAGCTCACACATTTTGACAGCATAGTGTCTTGAGTCCATCACATAGCTAAGTGAACAGAACTTTAACATATCAGCAGATACACCATTTACAAAACTGAAAATCTTGTTCTATGTTATCAGTACATCTCATTTCTATATCAACAGTTCTGATATTTTGTTTTGATTTTTTTTTTCCATTCACATGTAACTGTAAATCTCCATCACTTGTTGCAGCCTCTTCTCACTTCTATTAAACTTGTCTATTTATTTCATTTACTTCCATAAGCTACTCCCACATGGTCCTTCACCAAAATATCTTTGACCCTGACATCCCTGCCTCCTGTCCTGACACTCAGCCATTTTCTTTACTAGAGCCAAATGGGTTGGGCCTTTTCCTACATAAACAAGTCACACCCACAATGTCCCTTTGACTGACTGGCAACTATTAAACAAGTCTGGTGATATTATTTTGGCACTGGCATCTCAGCTGTTGACTATATATCTGTCCTAGCACCAGAAGAAAAAAAGGAAAAGAAGTTCTGTGCACAAAGTAGACCTGCTAGTGCAAGACCGGCATTTGTAAGAGCACCTTTATGGTCAACAGGTGACACATTTTGTCCCAAACCCTAGGCCAACTTCCGTGGAGGCACAAATGATGCATCTTATCCCACATTTTGTGATAGTAGCTATATTTATGGCTCATTCCCTCTCTTGTCTTCTCCATTGCCTGTCAAATTGCTGAGGAGGCAGATAGCTAGCAGTTACTATTTCAGAAAGAACAGAAGCCAACCAAAGCAAACACTATCTGTTGCTGTCTTCTGAGTATGAAGAGCTGGAAATGTCTAATGTATCTTGAAATAAAGTCTGCCATCAGTTTGGTCTATAGATATTCATGCATGCTATCCAAAATAAGCATTTCCAGATATTCATTTTCTGCCCTCTTTTATAGATCCCCTTGTGCTGAAAAGTGAAGTAAGAAGAAATGAAATGGACTGACAGAACTGCCAGTAACATCGGTACACAGCTCGTTCTTTCTAATGTCAGCTGAAACCGAGACTTAAATCCCATGTCACCATTTATGTTCTTTCTGCTAAAAGCTCTCCCCTCTTTAATTGCCGATATGCTGTTTGGTAAATGTGAAAATCTGAAGCACCACCTGGCTTCATCACATTTTCCACGGTCTAATGAAATAGAATATTTCACAAAAGAAATATTCATAAATAGCATATTTCATAAAAATAAATGAACAGTCTCAGAAAATGAATGCCATACATTCCTAGCCAAAATGGCAAAGTTTAAAGGATGACAATGGATCAAAAGTAACAGACAATTGCTGAGGTCTCCTCATGCACTAAGCAGTAGAATGGCATTTCTCAAAGATACAGAGAGTTTGTTTAATAAGAGCTTGACATAAGTTCAAAAACAAGTTTTAGTCTCTGTAGAAGCCTCCTGAGCCACACAGCAACAACATGTCAGATGCAGAGAAAGGCAAGTGAAGTGCAAACTAAGTATGAATTCGTGTTATCTAACTTAAGAACCTCTACTGGATATTTCAATATCTAAGCTAGTCTAAGCTCTTTTTAGAGTCAACAGACAAAAAAAGATAGTTTTAAAATACAATTCATGTGCCCAATTTGAGACAGCTACTCTACAAGAAGCAGCGTCTGCTCCTCTTCATAAAATTAGCCTAGGATGATTAGCTCAGGTTCAGATGACTCTCAAGCTCTGCGTCTCTTTCTCAGTCATTCTGAGCTTACCTAGTTTGGTGATGGGGCCCCAGATTCTGAAAACTAATAATTCAAACACAAAATTATAATTGTCCATTCCATTGAATCTTAAGTATGGGAAAGATAAAAGAGAACAGGCAAAAATATTGCTGCCTATGTGGGTATACTAGTAAAGTCTATGGGGTTAGTACACAGGCAACATAGAAAGGCTGGATGGTTGCAAGAAGATTGCAAACACTAATCTCTAGTATTTTATGAAAGTATAAGAGGACTTTAAGCAGAGGCAATATAGGATGATGGTGGATGTAAGTCTGGCACTGAAATATGTGATAATATATTATCTTATACAACATGCATATCAGAAAGATAACATGAACTTGAAAGTCTCCTTTAATTTAATTGTACTAGAACAGTTGGATGAGTTTTAAAAATCGCAGTAACCTTTTGTTGTACAATCACAACAGTAAGCCCCTGGTGAAAAAAAATAAGACTTTGCTCTGTTGTTTTTTTATTTATTTAAAAAGGACTGTAAGTATTTTTGCTACTGAAAGGAAATGTAGATCAAGATATTTTTCATCCCCATATTAGGGCAAAAGGAGACGAGCATTATAATAGTAGTAAGGTAAACACAGAATGTCTTTCTACTATTATAGTAAAGAACACAGCCCATTACAAGTGAATGCAGCATTAAACAAAATGCTGATAGTGTGCATATTATGAAACTGGGAAAATATTTAAAGAGAATAGACGTTTGAAAGTCAAGCCCATTTATATTTGAGTTTTATTCGTTAAAACTGCTGGTACTCATAGCTGCTGAGCTATGCCTAAGAAAATATGTGAAAAGCATCTAAATGAAAACAAGGGAGGTGATGTAATACATTCCCCTGGGAACACCATGGTAAAGAATAGCAAATGATCTTCTAGATTTGCAAATAAGTCAAAACAGTTAACAGCTCTACATATGGTGGGAAATGCTGTTCCCCTTTGTACACAATGATTTCATAAAAGGGGTAGGCAATGTTTTGTATTTCAGCTCTCTTAATACATGATTAGTAGAATGAATCCCTTAGGAAGCACGAGACGCTTATACACAGTCTTCTACAGAAGGTTTAGTACAACCATAGTAAGGCAGAAGATACAGGAGAAATAGTAATTAAAAAAAAAATTGCAGAAGACTATGGACAAAATAGAAGACAAAGTCAAAGATTCTTCAAAAGGGGCAGTCTTTTAAAGACTGAAACACACTGGAAACCTCAGTATCTTGGGTAAATTCAGACTCTCAAGATTTCCTCCCTGGAACCCCCATCTCAACAACACGCTGCAGTCACTTAAGGCAAGAGGCTTAGGCCATAGAGGGCAAAAAACCTTCCTGACTAAACCCATATGCAGTTTTGAGGATATACTTGAAAGTATAAATTAGGAAATTTATTATTTCAATATTCAGTAAAAAATTAACATTTGATTCTTAGATTTTTAACTGCAGAAGTGAATTCTGAAACATAGTGACATCCGCTATTAAAACCGATGAAAACAATTGTGTAAAACACACCATCAGCAAATAACTTTCTGATTTCTTGCAAGAAAATCATGATGCAAGAGGTCTCTCTGAATGTTACTGAACTGTATTTTTAAAGCTACTTAACATTAACTGCTAACATCAGTTTCCTTGGCTTTCGCTCAAAGCTGAGGTCCACCTCAGCAGGACTTTGAGCTCTCACTGGCTCAAGAAGAAAAGCCAACAGCGAAGAATGAGACATTTTCCCTTCCTAAGACTAAAGACAGCAACTGTTTGGCTAGTAAGCTTTCATGTCCTTTTCTTTTTTTTCTTTCTTGCAGTTATTATCTGTTACTCTCCATGAGCATTGCTTGATGCATCTTGTCAGTGAGCATGCCTGCACACATCACATTGGATATATTTGGCAAAAGAAGAGAGTCTGTGAAAACTGTTCTCAGAATAAATCTGGACAGAAGGTAAAGAAACATATGGAGGGAAAAAAGCACAGACAAAAGTGAGATGCAAGCTACCATGCAGACCAACACATTTAACAAGATTAAAACAGGAAACGTGGTTTCCAAATAAAACACAGTATTCCAAAATACGGAATATTTTGTGCAATAAAGGCCTTTCTATCCAGTAACAATTTACCATTTCTGTTGATGACAGGGCCCTGTGAAAATACGGAAGTTTCTAACAGCCCAGATATATTAACTCTATGTATGATGTAATGGTCGTATACGTGCGTGTACAAACACTTCCACATAAATGAATGCCAAGTTTGAGTACAGACCTATGGTTAGATTAAGATGGGAATAACTAGCATTTATAATGATTACTGAAATAAAAATAAATAAATACAGCAGAATTCTATATTACTTCATTCCTCCTTTCATCACGTTATAAACAGCAAGTTACTCAAGAAATACTGTCTAAGTTTGTGCGATGCAAATGAGGCCTGATTAGAGAGACCTTTGGAGACTCTTCTTCTGATTCATTATTTGTAAAAATGATAATGTCTGTACTAGAATAAAATAATCTGCTATATCAAAATTCAAGGGTTTTTTTCCCACAAGATTCAGAAAAGCACATAAAAAAATTACAATTTCTTCTGCATCTGTATTGTCAATATAAAGCGAAGAAAACTCAGTACATGCAAGAAAACACAGAACAAGAATTCTAACATGCTACAGAAGGTGACCTTGGATAAGTATTCACTTAACCACACCCTTCACTACCGTCATGGTAAGAATTTCAATATTAACTAATACCAGCTTCAGCAATAGTCAACAAAAATGTCACACAGCCCTATTTATTCACTAGAAATGAGGGAACATTCTGAAATTCTGATGGATATTTGCATGTTTGGGTTTTTTCTTACTTCAGTTGACAGCAAATCATGTGTTTTGAAATACTAAATTTCCAAATAAAAATCTGTGGGAAAACTGTAATTGTTGTTAAATATTCCCATGCCTCTGATTGCTCACTGTAGTAATCTGTATGTAAGGCTCTGTGCCAGACCACACATCCCAGGGTGTACCTCACCAGCTCAGCAACATGGGGGCCACGAAGCTTCGTAGGAAACACAAGCAGGCAGAAACTCCTGACCCAGAGAAAAAATACTGAGGCATGAGACATCCAAACAAAGTGTTGGAACCAGCTTTAGGATTGAAATGATAATCTCCCTCCACGAAATATATAAAGTAAAACCCAAAACCAGCCTATCACACTATTTATCAGTCGTTTTAGAACATCACATAAATGAGAATCCCTGCAGTACAGTAGGTTTGTGCTCAAGTTTGTAGTGGCTTGTAACAGAGGGAACATATTTGACATATTACTCTACGGAAAAAATAAAGTTTATCGTATCATGTGAAGTACTCACCTCCTGTCTACAACAAACAGAAAATTATTCAGGCTATGAAAATATTAATGAGACAAAACCAGCAGTGATAACATATGGCTTACAAAGGACAACATGAAATTTTAATACACATGAAAAAAATACAAAGATGATGATATGTATGAAAGCCCAAAGAAAGAAGACCGAGGGACGTTAGCATTCGCCAATGACATGCTTCTAATGTGCAAACAGATAAAGCACTAATATCTAGCTAAAACTCCTCTGTAATAATACAAATAATAAAAATAAAATAAGAACTCCCCTGTAATAATAAAAATGCCACTCCATTTGTATATTTAAATATAATACAGGTGTTTTCCTTCAGTTTTTCATTAATTACCTTTCCAGTATGTATACTTCATGACTGCATGATTAACTATGTTCTTCACTGAATAAGCCACCTAAAAACTATTACCCAGAATCCGGAGCATTTTGGGCAGCAATTGAACTTTTATATTAAAAAGCAGATGCTTCATGATAAATAGTAAATATATTTTGTCACCGTATTACACTCATTTTAAAATAACTGTACCTTCAATAGCATATATAAAAACCTGTGCAAACTATCCTCTTGTTCTGATAAAATTGAACAATTTTGATCACTGTTTCCTTCTAAGAGTAGACTAGGCTTGTCAAGCTATTGCTTTGGATATACAATATACCGCAAGATCAGAAAAACCTTTACTTTACAATTTATTTCAAGTTTCCCTTAAAGCAAGCTTATGTAATATAATTTCTTGTCTGTTGCCTAAAGCCTGTGATTTCATTTACTCTTCCTCATCTGTTTTATTATTTTCTATGTGCTCTACTGACAATCCAACTTGGTGAGCTTACAAGACTCAATACCTAAGAAATAGAAAGCTAGAAATTTGCAGAACAGACTAATATAAAATAATATTTTTGGACAGCAAAAGCAAGCTACAACTTAGTCAAAAGACTGAGTTCAACGTGTCAATAACAAATCAGTAGCGTATGGCAGAAACATATCCAGATTTATTATTACACTTACAAATTCTCAACACGTCTGAGTTAAAATACTGAGTCAAAATAACTTTTGAAACTTTGAAGTTGTGAATGTATTACCAGATATATTGTAACTATTCACTGAGAGAACCTTAAAGAGCAAGAACAGGAGGGCCTCCAAAAAACTACTGAAAAACATCAGCTGTCAGATACTTGTGATCCACTCAAGCACATCACCCAGCAGCCCCTGCACTGAGGGGAAATGGTGGCTCTCCTAAGTACCATCCCTTCCCCAGCTCATTCTTTAGGTCTGCAAGTGTAATATGCATGCTGGCACAGTTTCAGGTGTTCCTGTTGTTTAAATAAAGCATGTTTAGGAGCAATGGGCTATGCCATATTTATTTTAGAGGTGGAATCTTCTGAAACACACTGGAAAGATGACTCTAAACACCCCCAATTTTAGAAGACGCATCTATAAAAACAGATTGTGCTTCTCCATTCCCGCCTTTAACACATATTCAGTCCACTCCAAATAACTGAACAGATTTAAAAGGAGACTACTAATTTCTGCAAATTAAAAAAATGCGGGGTTTTTTCTTCTGCAAAATGGGCTAGACAGAATTGTAATTCAGAAATTACTTTACTTTTCAGTACTTCTGAACACTGAAAAGAGAAAAGAAAAAATTACTCATGACATTGACTCTGTGAAAAGTAATATCGTACCAAAATATTTTCTTGCCACCTGGAAGCAGGGAAAGGGGAGGAAAAAGGAATATTCATGTGTTTTCTCCTTTGTGCAAGTGCGGGCATTGTATTACCAGAGAAGGATCTAGCAGCAAGATCTAAGGGAGAAAAAAAATTCCCCTTGTAAAATAGAAATTAATTGGTGAAGGACAGTGCAATTATCTCCTGCCAGAATGGCACAGACAGGCAGTAGCTGAATGATAAAAAAACCACAGAAGATTTGCTCCATCAATACTTTTACAAATTTTCCTGCCTGGAATTCAGCACCATTGGGCCACAGCATTACCTTTGAGCATCTTCCCTGGCCTGACTGTTTTGTGGAACATGGAAAAAAGCCTCTCTTGGGCAACCAGGTTAATTTGGTCAGGGACACTTTAACACAGCTAAATGAAAATCTGTGTATCTAGAAACCTCCCGTTTTGATCACGCATAGTGTCATTTGTATTTCAGAAATACTCAAAACTACTAGGGAACACACTGGAGAATATAACCTAGAAATGAGATTCCCATATATGCACCAGATACAAAAATAGACTCTTTTTATATTGACAGGAGCAATCTCTATTCATAGAATTCATGAAATGCTACTACTGTTTTACCGGAAAGCTATCACTGAAATGCTGTCTCCAGTTCTAACAACCACCATTCAAGGGGAAGGCAAAAGGACCTTTTTAAATTCAGAGAGCATAACCATTCCATGACACATTTACTACACAAAAAACTGTGTAAAAGTGCCACTCATCTACATATGAATGCCAGTTGTGACTGTCTTTTATTTAGAAATCCCTATAGCTGCACACAATTTACATGATTTGTTTGATACATTTATATCTTTAGATTGATAAGATATGAAATTGCAGGTTTCCTCTATACTCAGCTTTCTTCTGTCCAGGTTTCTATTTTGGTTGGAATATGAATAATAAACGCAGGTTTGTTTCTGTTTTCTCAACAGTTTCCATTTGCACATTCATAGGTAGGTATTTTTCAACAACATGAATCTGGGAAGGGTGGTACCAGTTCTTATGACAATTGGAAGTAATTTGGGGAAATGCAGAAAGCTAATGAGCACAAGTTGAAGAACTAAGCTTGAATTTGCACTTCAGCTTTTCTGGATTCAGTCTTCTACGACGGATGCCTGTCATTCCCCCAGGAGAGTCAGAACTGCCCAGTCATGTTCATTGACCTATTTAGGGCAACTGTGAGAACTGTCACATTCCTGCATTTAAATATTTGTAGTAAGTTAAGGGAAAAAATATTGCAAAGCACGCATGAAGGAAATAACTTGAAATAGCAGCCCACAGGTCCCTGAAGTGTGGCAGATGAAGGAGGAAGTAGCTGCCTGAGCAGCTGCCCTGCACATTTCTCTCTCTTGTGCACTGTTCACTACTTAAGTGTCTGCATTTGACAGTTACACGGATAAAGACCGGCTTCAGATACACATTTGCAAAAAGTGAACTGACCGTCAAGATCTCTACATTAATGGCATATATATATATGACCAGCCAACTATTTAACTATGTCTACCCAGGGCAAGAGAAGGTTGCAAGTCACGGCTGCAGCTGGAGTGACTTCTGACACCTGAGCAATCCTGATGGCTGGCATGTGGCCACTGTCCCAGCGCTCAGAGCACCAAGATGTCTTCTGCTAGAAACTGCCTATGTAAAAAGTTCTTACAAATACCAGCTGTCTTGGCTTTTCCGCGTTGTGTGAAAGTACTACTTAAAAGAGTTGCGTGCTTTCTACCTAAGCTGAAATTTATAGTAAATGTTTTGTGTTTAAATCTAACACACAATTAATCTTTCCAAAGCTCCCACAACTGGTCATTGCCAGTACTGAATTTACACATGCAATCAGTCCAGGATTGCTCTGGCTGCTCTGAACTTGTCAGACCTGCTCTTGTAAGGTACCAGATAAACACAGTCCTCATTCCTCTGTTAAGCATCAAATATTAGATTAAGATTTTATGGTCAGAAGAAAGCCTTTCACCACTGATTTGACTTCTATATAACACAAGCCATCAGTCTTCCTAGATTTCATTCCTGCTCTGGCTGGATAATAGTACTTTAATTAAACCATGTCTCAACTATGGCCCTTGGACATCAAAAATATTGCCTTCAAGTCATTGATAAAGATATTAAACATTGCAGAGCTGAAAAAACCCCTGAAATACCATAAAACCACAACTGTTCTATTATTCCTCACACAAATATATGTTTTAAACTGCATCTTCTCTAGTAATGTGGGAGGCCTGCTTTGTTTTTTCATTGGTCCAGTTTTTTAAAAGGAAGAGTATGAATTCAGATGTGTTACTGAAGGTAAAAAAACAAGAGTCAACCAAAAATCTGTAAACTCACTTTAACTTTAAATTTGTTTTTAATAAGCCATGCTAATCAACAATAGTTATTTTACCCTCAGTTCTTGATTAGTCAAACTTTCTGATTTTACTCAATTCTTTATCTCAGGTTACAGTAACCAGGACCATTGTATTTTAAATAGGAGCCTTAATTTTAATCCAGTCTTCCTGAACTTCTCAATTAATCTCAGATATAATAAAAAAACCCCAGTACTTCCTCCTCACCCAGCTCAGCATGATCCAGAAAACTTTTAAGAGAGGTTTTTTAAAAAGAACTGGCCAAAGCATTATTTGGACATTCTGATTTAAGGATCTTGACAAATTTTTAAAGCTTTTGTTTAACATATTCATTTGCTGCTAATAAAATGGAAAATAAAACTTCTCACCAAGACAGATAAAACTGACATTTTAAAAATATCTACCATATTTATACTGACAATCTAATACTTGCACAAGTACCATCACTAAGGTAAAGTGCATCAGCAACAACAGAAAATCTCATTCTTACTGTTCATAATTAATATGGGTTAAGTTTATTTTCTTCAGTGTCATGCTTTTTTATTGCCTATAAACCCAGTTTTTGAACTTGGTTTCTATTATTGGGTTTTGTTGTTTGGGTTTTTTTAAACTGCCAGTTTTCACATCCCTGTAAGCCAGGCTGATTTTTAACCAACAGGCTTGCCTCAACATTGTTTATTTTGTGAGAGTTTAATAACATGTTTTAAGTAGCAAACAATCATCATTCACATTTTAATGTTTAAATGTTTTCCCTTGATTCGGCTTGATTATTTCTATTATCCTTAAACCATTCCACTTACAGTGCTGAGTACATCTGTTTCAGGTAGGTCTCCATTAAGTTGTAGTTGCTTGTACCTTGACAACCATCCATTTTTCTTCTGCAATCTGTTTCTTTATCCATTTCAAGGTGATTAACATATACCTCTATAACGTTAGATGAATGCCCAGAAGCCAGAGATCACATCACCTCAGGATTTCCAACAACATTTTCATATCAGTACTGAACTAGTGCCTGCATATTTTTTACTTGGATTGAAATCCCACCTGAGAAGCACCATCCTCACACCTGAAAAATACGTGGCTACTGGGTAAGGCACAACTTTTAGTGAGATTGTCATGGTCTGTAGTAAATAACTAATAGTACTCAAAATAATGTTTTAAATGCTTTGGATAAAAATGTCTTAGCAGCAATTACTTGGCTCCAATTTGTCAATGACTTATGAAACAGGCATATTGGTTTTGGCAGTGGTCAACACCACTTCTTTTGGACACTCAGTCCCACACTGATTACATGGAGTAATTTACTAGTTCGGTCACGCAAGTCTTTCTACCAGGTCAATTTTTACTCATAAGTAAGCAGTTTCCATTTCTCTTGCTTATTATCTAGGCAATTGTATAAAAATGCCTTCTTTGCCTCTCCTCTCGTTCTTTGGTTTTATGAGTAGCAGGACAATACCCCAGCTAAAAATACCTCTGCTAAAACTAACAGTAATAAGGCTTTTAATAATCATCAGAAATTGAGTGAGTTGCTCCTCAGTTACTGTTTTGGGTCCTGTACACAAAAAAACAATACAGGATGAGAATTTGTGAAGTTTTTCTTGCAATCTGCTTTACAGTAAGATTTAATCTTTCTAGAGAATTTGCAGGTTGTGTACAACCGCATTATAGTTGCCAAAAATACATATTTTAAAACTTATTTTAAAGCACTGAGGCCCCCACAGAAAGGGAAAAGGAACTAACCTAAGTGGAAAACATCTGCACATTTCAAAAAACATGTTCAGCATAATTATTATTTATATGTGCTCAAGTTATGAGAGTGATTTCTATCGTGTCTTATTATGGAAAATCCTGGCTAAAGTAAGAAAATATAGCATAAAAATACAGTTATTTGTCCAAGAGGTTTAGATTTTAAGATAAGGAATTGCAGTGCAATTGCACAGCTGCTTGACCTAGTATAACCAGCTTAGCCAGCAAAATGTGATCACTTTTCAGTCATTTCAGTTCTCTGCAGTGGCTCACCATCTGCCCACACAAACACCAGAGTTAGGGAGGGACCAGGGATGTGCTGCTGGGGAAGAGGGAGGGTGTTAGAGGGAAGAAATTAAGGGAGCTGGTGCCCCAGGACCCCTGACTTTGACTAAAGTAGCCAGGGAACTGCACACAAGCTCCAATTAATGAATATCACCAGTCCCATGCAGTCTCATCAGACAAGGGGTACACCAATAGAGTCCCACCTGGTCATAATCCTACAGCAGGATTCAGAGGTCTCATTCCCAGTTACAGCTGTTAGATAAATGCTTAAACGTCTGAGCAACCAGTCCCCGCTGGAAAAAGCCACCAAACATCTATGTTTTGAAGTGTAGTCTAGCACAACCCTGAAAGAGCAATTGTGCTGCCTCTAGAGTTGACCATAACCCAGCCGTGATTCACAGCCTTGATTTCTCTCATGCTGCTGACTTCTCCTCACCCCTGCAAAGCCCCAGATGAGCATAAACAGCACTGACCTGTAAACTAATATAATTCCTTGCATCTGCTACAGCACTGAAAAAAAACAACAAAAAAACCTCTTTACCCAACCTCCCATTGATTCAAACTTACTTTAAAGTCGCTTGTACCAGTAAATTTAGATTTTAGACTGTTGGGCAGCACATGCATGTCTGAGCTTGATGCACACCTGGGCAGGAATGAAAAGCACCCCGACAGAATCAGTCCTGTCCTACACTGCTAACCACCGTGCTGGCTGGGGACTAAAACATGCTAAGTCTCTCATTGCACTGTACAACTAAACTGAAACAGTTCATAATATGGTCCTAAAATAAGAAGCCACATTCCAAAGTGCAACAACGAAAAGCATCCAGAGCATCAACAAACCCCAGCTCACATAATTTTTCTGCATGTTGTAATACTTTAGGTTTGCCACTCTTTCCTACACATTGAACTCATTGTTTAGTCACAAGAACAACGACATGGAAGTTGACTTACTGGTATGGGTATGCTTTTTTTGCTATTTGTGTATATATATACATATGTTTGATATATTTCAAGAAAATAATACGCTGTGAAAAATTAAAAATTACAATGAAACTCGGGCATAAAAGCAAAATGTAAAGACTACTGCAGTATTATAAGTAGCTGATGTAATTAAGTGTCTAGAAACATTCAATAATAGATTAGATAACTGGCTCAGTTGCTCAAAACAGGAATAAAAACATTTTATAGCTAATGAAACTCGTATGTGATTTGATACAGCTATGTGCTACAGTGTTCAGATAAATCTCACAAGTAAGTCTGTCCACTTTCAGAAGGGGGTTCTTGGGGGATAGAGAGAGAGGATAGCAGGCTGTTTCTCAGTTCAATAATGCTTTCATGATGTATTGTCTAAATTATCCCAGTGGGGCAGGAGTGGAGGTGTGTGTATAAAGCTGAAGATGCACACACCCAACCCAACAATCCAGAAGTCCCAGCTAAATTTACTGGTACAGGAATGCTTTATTTAGCTATAATACACATAAATCTCTGATACATTTACTATGCATAAAGTTTAACACTTGCATCATTTAGAGTAGAATATTTGTTTACTTCTGCTAAAGCATAATGATATTGCTGGTGATATTTAATTTGACATCATTCAGAGTCACTAATTCAAGCATTCTTTCAGAAAAAAAAAGAAGGAAGAACAGGAGCCAAATAATTAACTATTAATGCTGGGAGCCCTGGAAATAACAAAGCCAATTTTCAACAACTTTAAATCTCTGCACTTCACACAAATGGAAAGCCAAGTTAAAGAGGGTAAGGTCCACTTACTTGAAACTAGGACCTCATTTTGGGAAAATTCATGGCATTACAGTGCTTTCTATAGCTAAAGTCAATGTACAACTGAAGTATGTAGACATGCATTCCCAGCACAGATCAGGCTATAGCTTCAAGCTGTTCACCAAAATGAGAGGCACAGTCAGAATTCACATCTGAAATCACTGCAGAGGAAGTGGAGAAAGAATGCTGCCTTAAATTGTATTTTTAACTCTACCGTCCCCCTCTTCTTGAGATCTAATTTGCCATACCACTTTTTAACATGTACAATGTATGCACATTTTTACAGACAACAGCGTCCTTAATTACTTGAGCCTTACAAAACAGTCTACACTGTACATTAGGATAAGCATATCTACACTGTGTATTAGGATGAGACTTTTTCCATAGGACTTTTTAGTTTGCACATAATCAAAGCCAGTATCACAACAAAGAAAAACAACTTTTTACAATTCAACGTTTATATAGTTCCCTTCAAACAGCTAATACTCGCTACACCTCAGAAAAGGATTTACCTCATTATCTGTTCCCACATCCAACATCACTGGTAGACACTCGTGAGGTTTTACTCCTCCGCATGCCGTATAAAGTGCCAGTTTACCAACTGGAATGCCCATTCCGTAACAGCCAAGGTCTCCAAGACCAAGAATACGTTCTCCATCTGTCACCACAATAGCCTAGAGGAAGAAATAAAAGCACTGTAAAAATCACTTCTTTGCTTGTATGTACTAAGTATTCCATTATCTTCTTACCATCATTTTTAAATTTTCATGTAAAAATTCTAACAGGTACAAACAAATCAATAGTACAACAAAGGCCCAGAATTGTTTTATTGTATTTCACTGTGTTTTTGTTACACCATTTTAGACTCTTGCTTCACTGTAAATGGGACGTTCATATAAAACTTTTAAGAATACACAAGAGAGGTATTTAGTATTACATTACAAGGGAACTGGCATTGTTCCCTCTTACATTTTTCTGTCAACAGTATGAAAACAGAATAGGAAGGGAAAGGAAGTTATCCACAAAAAAAGAAGAACCCCAGACTCCTGGGTTTTGTCATGGCTGTTTTCAGCAGAACCAGAGCCAGCCACTCCTGCTGGCCTTTGACAGGGCTGTCTACAGCCACCTGGTTCTTACCCTTCAAAGATGTATTTCTTCTTCCCTTGAGCAAATAACACACTCCATCATAGTTATGGAGTATGAGGAAGAATGTGTTTTCATTGATAGAAACACAGGAACTCAGTAAACCCTCACAAAACTAGCTGCGCTAAAAAGGAAGATTTTTTATAGTAAGGGACATAATAAAGTGCTCAGTATGGCAAGCAGCTGACAACACAATAATTTCCTTGTCATACGCTGTGACAAGCCATTTTAGTTGGAAATTTAATAATTTTGTGAGAGAGCTCACCAGGTATCATATGTGGAGAACTATTAACCCAAACACTAGAATGGGTTGCCAAGAGATCTTGTGGAGTCTCCACCCTTGGAGAGCCTCAAAACCCAACTGGACACAGCGCTGAGTAACCTGTCCTGGCTGACCCTGCCTGAGCAGGAGGATGGACTAGATGATCTCCAGAGGTGCCTTCCTACCTCAACCACTCTATGATTCCCTGAAATGCAGAAAAAGCATTCAGAGTTTTTCAATGTAATTGACCAATTAATCAGTCATGCAACTAAAACTGAACTTACCTTGATGATATTTTCTGGCCAGGATTTAAGCATTGTAGCGATGTGTCCCCGGTCATGGATACTAATAAAAAGGCCTCTGCAAATAAAAAAATACTTTTCATATAAGCAGGCAATTAAATACTTCAGTATAAATCAATGAAATAATACATAACTCTACGCAAATGTGTTTCCAACATACGTAGATTCAGTTCAATGGTAAGTGCTCAATTTTGTACAAGTAAGTCAGAGAACATGTAACTCACTAAAGCTTCACTGAGCAGTGAGAACCTGTAGGAGTCACTTCTGAAAATTGCCAAGTTCGATTTTAAAGCTCACTGAGCACTTCATCTGTTTAAATGTGCTTGTTGATTGTCCCAGACCACAAAACATGTTCATCATATGACAGTGATCACCAGTGCCCCAGCAGTCCTAACATTTACAGACAAGAATAGGCCACAGTTTTAATCTATGAACAAAACCCGAAATAAGCCATATACTACCATTACATAAAATAATTCAAGAGCATTCAGTTATGTGTTTAGAAAACAGTCTGCCTATTTAATTAGATTGCCTCTTTGACACCTACAAAAGTGAGAAATTATCTTCTCTATATGAAAATCTCTTTGATTTGAAAGCCTGTAGCACATACTACAGTGCTAAGGATACCACATTTTTACTTTGAAGAGTATTTGTGAATTGGCATTTAGTTCCACCAACACAGAAGAGTATAAAACAAAATGACAAAAGAGTGCAATTCTCATTTCACTTTTTATTTATTATAGAAGCAAAAGCAATACAGTATCTTATCCTACTTGTGGTGGGTTGACCCTGGCTGGATGCCAGGTGCCCACCAAAGCTGCTCTATCACTCCCCCTCCTCTGCTGGACAGGGGAGAGAAAATACAACGAAAGGCTCATGGGTCGAGATAAGGACAGGGAGAGATCACTCAGCAGTTACCGTCACGGGCAAAACAGGCTCGACTTGGGGAAAGTAGCTTAATTTATTAACAATCCAATCAGAGTAGGGTAATGAGAAATAAAACCAAGTCTAAAACACCTTCCCCCCACCCCTCCCTTCTTCCCGGGCTTAACTTCACTCCTGATTTTCTCTACCTCCTCCACCCAAGCGGCGCAGGGGGACGGGGAAAGGGGGTTGTGGTCAGTTCATCACACGTTGTCTCTGCCGCTCCTTCCTCCTCAGGGGGAGGACTCCTCACACTCTTCCCCTGCTCCAGCGTGGGGTCCCTCCCACGGGAGACAGTCCTCCACAAACTTCTCCAACGTGGGTCCTTCNGGGGTCCTCAATGACCTGCAGGTGGATATCTGCTCCACAATGGACCTCCCTGGGCTGCAGGGGGACAGCCTGCCTCACCATGGTCTTCACCACAGGCTGTAGGGGAATCTCTGCTCCGGCGCCTGGAGCACCTCCTCCCCCTCCTTCACCGACCTTGGTGTCTGCAGGGTTGTTCCTCTCACATATTCTCACTTCTCTCTCCAGCTGCAATTGCACAGGGGTTTTTTTGTTCCCCCTTCCTAAATATGCTATCCCAGAAGTGCTACCACCATCGCCGATGGGCTCGGCCTTGGCCAGCGGTGGGTCCGTCTTGGAGCCAGCTGGCGTTGGCTCTATCGGACATGGGGGAGGCTTCTAGGAGCTTCTCAGAGAATCCAACCCTGTAGCCCCCCCACTACCAAAACCTTGCCACACAAACCCAATACACTACTCTTCAGTATTTTATTCTTCATTTATTTTACTTGACATGCAGCTATACATCCAGGTCCACTCAGAGTTAATTTCATTTCTTATCTACTTTTCTAATGTGAGAGAGTGGAAAAAAATTCTCCTACTAAAGTCAATCTCTCAAAAACCATGAAGAAAACATCAGTGAAGAAGTACATGCCAAAGATGCCTTCTTGTAGTTAAACTTTGCACTAATAAGTACAAGGAGTTGTCTTCTGGAATTATTCTAAAGCATTTCATCCACCTATTATAAAAATTATAAAGTAAAAATTAGAGAAGACTATTGAAAAATAATTTAAATCTAAGTCTACTACAATATCTCCATATTCATAGAAGTGGGTACATGCCCATGGGAGTCTAAATAAAACTAATAACTCAGGGAAATGCTTGTCAGATATGACTGCAAGTATTCCAAGTCAAGCAAAAAATTTCCTGCAGTGTTAAAAAGTATAGTAGTCACGACACCAAAATGAGTCAAAAAAATCATATTTAATTTCATGTTCATATATTTCATACATATTAGATTATATACATATTTATATATCTAAATTATAATGTTAGATGTATTTTTATATCAAATTTTATATTTAATTTCCTATTTAAGTGTCTTCTTCCCCTCTTTGAATGTCAAAAATATACAATTGAAATTGTTTATTATTTTGGACAAAGGCAGTGTAAGACACATTGCAATTAACCAAAGTATTTCTTAATCTTAAAGCTAATGTTTCAGAAACAGAAACTACAACCTCAAGTAGCTCATTAACTAAAGACTGTCATGTTCTAAAAGAAAAATATATCAGCACTGTATAAAGGAAAAAAACAATCAGTCATTTCTGGTTAGATATTTTTAACTGTCTAAATTTCTATTTTTTTTTTTTTTGCATTTCCCCCTAGATCTGGGAATTCTCTGATCCTGGCATTCCCACTTAATTCCCCTTCTGCTTCCATTCCCCATCCTCAGAACAAATGCATCAGGCTAGATGATTACATCTATCAGTTGTTTCTTAATAAGTAACGCCTGTCAGCAGATGAATCCCTCCACCCCAGTGGAAGCGACAGTCCTCGGGGGCGGGAAGGTTAATATTTACAACACTTTGCCGAAGTTGTGGTATTTACAGCCTACAAGCATTTCTATTTGTGACCCAGCTACCTGAAAAAATATGTCCCTAACAGTGAAACACCATAAAAAAGCAATGCAAAATACACGCTGATGCTTCCCTTCTGATGTATTGTATAGCGAGTCATTTTATAAACCACTGTAAACTGTTAAACCATAAAATACTGTTATCAAAGTTGCTAGCCTCAGAGACAATCAATTGTGAAAGATGAGCGTGTGAAAGAAAATGAAGAGTGCAGGAGGAAAGCTATCTCGAGGCATCACCCTTCTCCTTCTCCTCACCCTCCAATTTACACCGACCTAATAGATTCGTGTTAAATGAAGCAAGATGTTGTATTGATTTTCTAAAGAGCCAGAGCCCAGCCCAGTGTGGTTAAATGACCTCTTCCTTGCAAGCTAGGGAGAGAGGTCTCCATGGAATAAATTCCCCAGCAGAGGAAAATAAAGGCAGGGTGGCTGCTCCAGAAGGAACTTTGTTAGAACATTTGTAAGGACCTTTGAACAAGTATTGAGAGCGTATTTCAGAAATCTGTCCAAGCAGGATCACGTTCAAACAACAATGGAAAATAGGCCCTGAAGTGTAAACAGAGTCATGTCGAAAGCATTTCACTCCCCTCCTTCTCCCCCTCCCTCCATTCCTTCTGTAGATTAGTAAAACATTTCTAGACACATTGTCCTGACTGAGAAGATACCCCCCGATTTAAGGGCACAGAATAGGAGATAAGAATCTTCTGTTCTTTTATCTGGATCTGTTTTCCTCATCTTTCATTTCTGTAGTTAAAGCACTTTTCTCCTTTAAGGTGTCCTCTGCAAGAAGCCACACCAGGTTGCAAGAGGAACCCCAGCTTGCAGTGGTGTCTGCCACAAGAATATTCAACCTAAATGACTGGAGTTGAACCTGCTGGCAATTCTACCTGCAGGCAACTACCAAAAAAGTAGTACTACACACTTTTTCTTTTCCATGAGGTCATGCTATGTCCAGAAAAAACATCAACTGCACAAGGTTATTGCAAGTGGGATAGGGTGACAGAAGCTGACAAGGTAGCCAACTATTTGGCTACCTAGCAGACGTTATTTTTTGGCTGTCATAGCACAGCCATGAGAAGACTCAAGAAAGGAGCAAGCTACACAATTTAAATTGGATTAAATTATATATGTGTTTCAGTCCAGAAATAAGACAGAATTATCCATTTGAGTATAATGTTAGTAAGTACTGTCATGTCAGTGACGCACCCCCCACTCTGTCGGATGCACAGCAAGAGACAGCCCGTGTGACGTGCATCTGTCTGACACAACACTTCAGGATGGGGCTGCTACAGCAGATGGACAAGTAACATATCAGCACATGGAGAAAGAAGGAAGATACAGAAAAAAAATGCTTAAAGATAAGGTTTTGTAAAAAAAAGGATGTGGAAAAATACGCTGCTTGTTTTTCAGCATGCACATATTCACATATCTAACAAGAAAAGCATCTCACGGGGAAGTAGGCTTAAGTTGGACACACTTTCAGAGCAGCCCAGGTTGGCAGGCTCACTGTAAAAGCAAGTGTAGGTTTTACAGCACAGAATGGTCCTTTCTATTTGAACCGACATCTCGGTTACACATATTACCTTTTCTTGCAAGGCATGAAATTGAGACCTGCTGAGGCTTAAAAGGCCAATCAGCAAAACTGTGACTTAAAACTGACTTGAAGCAGCAATTAGTCTTCAAATTAACGTGATCATTTTGAACCTGGCACAATGCAGACCTACGTGGAACTTGGCTGAGCGCACACAGAGAAGGGCTCATCTTCAGTCATTATGGCCCCAGTTAGACCTCAGTTCAGCACTGGCTTATACCAGTCTAGCCAAAGGGATCACCTCTACTCATGCCCACTTCAGATAGCCAGATGATACATGAAACTACAGCGGAGGAATAATTACGCAAAGAAGTAACTATACCTCCTTTCTTCTTGTCACACCACCGGTAAGACCAGAGCCCTGAAGAGTGAAGGGGGAAACCACAATAGCACATCAGGATCCACTCAACAAAGGGTGGATCTATTTTGGGTCACTGAGCTCACTACACCGTAGCAGATTTTACCAGCTATATGGAGGTCATTCTACATCACATAACTTGGCTCTGTTTTATTAGAACTTCGATCTATGAGAACAAAGTAAACAGAATTAAATGGAGCATTTGTTTATTATGCTTCAAGGAAATAATGTTCCACCAGCAATGTATTTGTCTATTTTCTATTAAAGAACAGTTTAGAAAAATGTGTCATAGTAACAGAATAATCCTTTCTTTCCTCTTCTTATAATAACAGGAGGCACTCTAACACGTGTCTGAAAATGCCAAACATTTTTTAATGAAAAAAAGTTCAAAATTTTCTCACAACCCTACATGTTCAAAACTGTTATTTGAATTATGAACTGTACATAGAATTATAATAGAGGTGACTTCACTTCCCCAGGCAGCCTAAATCAACAAGCTTAAAAATAATAATAATAAAAAATCTCAGGGACAAGCCTCAGTTTATTTCTGAGCCTGGACTTTCCCAAATTCCTGCGCTTTGCAAGAAAGAGGTAAACTACTTCCCTAGTCCCTGTTGAAATTCCCTCCTATTTTTGTTAAAATTATAAGAAGAGGTACAACACAAACATTGTCCTAGAAACTAAGAGTACCTATAACCCCCAAAAGAATGGCCTGCTCTTTTTTCATCAAGAAATAATAATATTTCTTATTGTAACTGTTCAATATGGTCTCCTGTCATCATACAAGATGTACTCAAACTTTTAATTACATCTTACCTTACCAGATTCCTTTTCATAGTAACATTCTTTCCAAGACCTCTGAGGCCTAATACATACAACTGATGGGCTGATTTAAGAAATGCAGCTGTTCACAGATCTATTTATATTTTTACCTTTCCCTCTGTACAGGGTGAATTTCATTACTTTACAATGCACAGGTATTTCTTTCAATAAATAAAATAGTTGATGCTGAAATTGCAGCTGCTACCGACCTTCATCCTGAATTCATCAGTATTAAAGAAACTCGGCCTTTACATTTTCTAGACTTTGCATACTCAAACCATATTTAAACAGAAAAGTTTGTAAGAAGCAAAACAAAGATTAAATCAAAAAACAACATCAAAAGTAGGACAGGAGCATTAAGAGAACAGGACGTACTGTTAACACCTCTAAAAGCCTGGAGCTGTACATGAGTAAGATATAGTTCATAAAACAGGTAAGTAAGAGCAGCATATGAAAGACAATGGAGAATAAGATATTAACCCAGAAAAGACATAAAAGTTTATAAATATTACATGTTATTTCATGCTTGGCATATGGTTTCCTAAATGATTGGATTATAAGTATTTATTTTTTAGAAGAAAGTGACTTCAAGTATTCTGGAAGACAGATACTAACCTCTGCCAACTCCAGTTAGTTATACTTAAAAGAATAATGGAAGCCTCATTATAAATTTTTATAGTGACTCAAAAGCCCAATTTGGCACAGGAGTGCAGGGAAATAATTAAAAGAGAGAAACATACAGTGTTCATAATCACTGTAAACAGGAAATGCTAATGTCGAGGGGTCTGAACAGTCAATCTTCAGCTATAGGAGCAAACCAGCATTTACTCTTATTTCAAGACTCCCTTCTGAAAACACGGTTTCATGGCACTCTTTATCCAGTGTTGGCAGCCTGTGTAGCACTCTTTCACATGCCCAAGTCCATCAAAGCCGTTTATCAATCCCTGTTAGTAAATGCAGTGCTTTAACAGTTACTACAGTTGAAAATAACATCTACATAGCACAGACAAGTAAGTTCAGGGCACTTACAGAACGGTACAGTCTACAACGTGAGTTAGCCTTAAAAGCAGAAAAGTGATGAAACTAACCTGAAAGACAGCAGCTGTAAGCCTGGCATTTGAAAACACAGCCTTGGGGGAATGAGGTTTCAGAAAAGAAAGGATAGGGTTTGGAGGAGTAAAAGGCACATGACTGCAGTGACACAAAGATTCAGATGCTGTGGGATTTTTAAGTATAGATGTTAAAACATTATTTAAAAATAAATAAAGATGATGATAAAAAAAAATTTTAAAAGACAGCTGGGGTAGGTAGCTGCTTAAGATTATTGTTTCTTCTGATGCAAGCCTCAGCAAGCTGCAGCGCTCCAGATGCTGCACATCCAAGGACAAAAGTAAATACAGTATCTGCACTATGCTCAGGCCTGCCCAAGAGCTTCGACTAGAGTCCATGGCTCTGCCTTGTCTCTTTGGTGAGGGACACTGTGTGCCTCAAAGAGCCCCATCCAGGTAGCACTACAGTCAGAAGAGCTGGCCCAAACAACCCCATGGGTTGCAGGAACTTCCAAATGGATTCCTTTTGCCTACACCTTGTGTTTTCCTTCCAGCAATGTTACTTGGCAAAATGTCACAACCCAGCTGGACTGGGTGCATTTTCAAATACAGCCGGGGCTGCCCAGAAACCCGACTTCGGGTCTCAGCACGTCCCCTCTTCCATCCCATGTGGGATTACGGAAGTGGGGAACTTGCAACACAGTGAGCTGTAACACTCCTGATCCATCTCTGGGCAGGGGACAGATCACACAGGCATTGCCCCATCTGCCCTTCTGCATCTGAAACAGGCTCCAGAGCTTGCATACAGGGTATATTTTATAAATTGCAATACAACAGAGCAGGTGAGAGTAAAAAAAGGGAGAAGTTGCCTATAGCAGTACAGACTGAAGGCAAATGAAAAAGAGAAAAAACCTGCACATGGGCTGCTGTCTCCAACAAGTCTGGACTCTCCCAGCCCTCTGAGAGCCTGATTCTTGCTACCAAAGTGTGTAATCTCTCCATTGCTACTTTGAGTGTATAAAGACTTTTGCAAAATGCAACTGTTTTGCTTGAAACACCCTGCTTTCACTTTGTCAGAATGTCAATCGGGTAAACTCAGGCTCCAGAACTGGGCAAAGAAGTCAGACCTTTGTACAATAAAAAGCGACCCAATTAAGTAATTCTTCCACTGCTCTCATTCAACACAAAAACCATTACATTGTTAAAATAATCTGAGTAAAACATTACAAGCCTTACACAGCAAAACTTTAAAACCAATTTTACGTGGTACATAAAGCAATTATAGCTTGTCGCTTTGCTAATAATCCAAAAGTCTCTACTTCATTTTGGAAACCATAATATGCACCTCAAATTATTTCAGATGAAAATTAAGAACACTTCATAGTAAAAGCAACATTTCATGCACTTTGTCATTGCAGACTTTTTGCATCATTTACATAAAATACTCATTATTGTCTATCTAGAGAACACTGGTTTTTAATTAGTGCCTCACCTCCTTTACTTACAAAAGCAAACAGCGCAGCATTTCATGATCTAAATATTCAGACTGTAATGATGCATCCTTTTCATACAGCAACAGAGTAGATCAAATCGTATCTTCTTTACATCCACTTCTTAAAACATGAATTCGTTGATTTAACTATATTCCTAAAGTATCATTCATCTCGAAAATCAGCTTTTATGTATTATTGCTTAAGCACATAACAGCAATTCAATGGGATGTGTGTGTTTGAAAAGGAAAAGGCCAACTTTGAGACATACTGTGTTTTAAGAGCCCAGAGCTGTTTTGCTCCAGAAGCTACTTAAACTCTTCTGACAGTTGCTCAATAAATAACTTAATTACTTACACTCTAATAGACACAAATAGAACTATTTGAAGACTGTGAATGAGAGAATGGTTTACCAGAGCCAGACCCATTCATTTTTAAGACAAAAAATAACCCACTGTTCTGCTTCAATAGCTATCATGCTTGTATTATTTTATGCTAATATTAACTGCGTAAAGAACAATCAACAAACAACAACAACCGTGTATCTACCAGGAATCTTGCAATGCTAATGATGTTTTTTTTAAAAAACCTTTTAAATGTTATTTAAACTGTGAAGTACTCAAGCAAGTGAGATCACTGTCCTTCTATTTACTTCAACAACTTGTGCTGCTCTGGCTCACTGGAACATGGAAAATTTCCAGTATTTAGACAATAGTGTCCTTTAAGCCAGTTTTCATTGACCTTTAAATCACCATCATTTGCTCTCAATAACCATTAACAAGGACAAAAGTGAAGACTTATTCTTCTTACAGCATATCCTACTCAACTTCCCCTTTAATGAAGAAGTCATCACTGAAAAGAGACACTATCTTCCATTTGTAGAGCTGACCTTATCTGCTGAAAAGGAACCAAGGAAACCGCTCAATTCATGTCACAGTGATAGAGCAGTTCCTAATGCAAGGAGCTGCAGTGCTAAGAGGTAAAAAGTCAGAAGGCAGGCAGGCTGATGCGAAAGCGTCCGAGCGAAATTCATCATACAAGATTGCCAGCGAGCATCCCAGCACAGAGCAGAGCTGTGTCACCCAAGCTTGAGCTGCCTGCGTACAGCATTGGTGACATCTCCGAGACCTGCATCCCGAGGGCACAGAGGTCACAGCATCATCGGGGCTGGCTAGGACCGCCGGAGATCACCCAGTCCAAGCTCCCTTCCCAAGCAGGATAGGCTAGAGCAGTTATTTTGCCTTGGCTATCCCTGAGGTAAAAATTTGAATGAATTTTCCCTAGTTTTTAGTAAGGAGTGTTAACAGTAAAAAGAAAATAGCTGTTCTAGCAGAGTTTGCTGTTCCTAAGATCAAATGCTTTTTGGATGGTGCTCCACACCAAACACACGCAGAAACCTATTCCTGCCTTCAGTGGAAATCGTATCAGCAGATAGCAATTGAAAATAAGTCTCCTGTATTTTAGCACATAACGGTGGGCATAACACTCTGAAAAAATAAAGATCTCAATTTACCATCTGCACATTTTAAGATAAACCCAAACTATTTAATCTTAGGAAAAAAACAAGATTTCACATCACAAGCATTACTTTGAGCAAGAGAAGTAACAAACAGACAGCAAATAAGTTATTGGAGCCATTTTTAAATCCTTACAAAATGGCCATTTTCCTCCTTAGAAACTTTTACTCTGAATAGAATTGAATATAGGTATAGCATGAGTATTGTGCCCTACAATTACTAAAATAGCAGAAGAGATTAAAAATAATGCAATGTGAGTTGAAAAGGAAGCAATTATTCAGCCTCAGTTATTTCATAGACTCCTGTCTATCCTATCAGTCACAGAAATTACATTCAAATAATTTTCTGCTTAAACTTTAATATTTGACTCAGTTACAGACTTATTCAAACAGAAAAAAGTGAAGGGCTTGAGTTGAGTTGAGTTGCCCAACGTGGGGCACGACAACGGCAGTTTTCTAT
>WAAD01005991.1:0-37117 GCA_013389945.1 Fregata magnificens
CCACTAATTTTCAACAAAAGCAGTGCTGAGATCAAGTTGTAATTGGAAGCATTTGATGTGATGATTAAGTTCTCATTGTTTACTGATATGTCATTAGGCTGTCTTTTTCTCAGATTTCAATGTTCTGGAGTAAAGATATTTCCATCCTCATCAAATTGTGGCTGTGTGAACAGGATTTTCCTTCGAAAGTACATTGACAAAGATCAGCCAGTGGCAGTCAGATGAGCAGATGTGCACCAGGTCATCTGTATGTCATTGTTAAACTTTTGTCTAAGAACTAGCCTGTTTGCTATGAAGCAGATCTACTGGTGCTTAATTAACAAAATCTGCCTATTGGTGAATGAAGAATATGTTGATTTTTTTTTCTTAAATTCTCTGAGGATTTCAAATAAGCTAGTTTGTATATCAGTTTTGTGCTGGGATTTGCCACTTTTGTTGTGATATTAAAACATATGCTTTTGGAAACTTCAGGAAAAGTCCTGCTTAAAGTCCAGAGCCTGCTCAAAACCAGCATGGCTTGTTAGCTCAAGCGCAGTGTTGCATAGATACCATTACACAGACTTCAGCTGGGCTGCTTTCATATGGTGTGAAGTCTGAGCTAGTAAGTTGTGTTAGCAGTAAGCTAGTGCTGTACCATTCTTCTGTAACCAGAGAAATATTTAAATACGTACTGATTGAACTTTCAAACTTGCTTGGATTTCCTTAAAATATTTTTTGCTCCTATTTAAATATAGTGCAGAAACTATCACTAGCATTCTTGAGAAATCACTAAGGAATTGTCCCACAGAAATGTTGATGTGGCCTTCTAGGGACCAGCTTGGAGATATGACAGAATATAATTTTTAAAAATGCATTGTTGTATTTTAAAGAGTTGTTAATCTGAGTATTGTATTGTTTCTATTGAAGAATAGCAGTTTGTCCCACTGTCTCTTCTAGACAGTCAAATGTAATGGTATTTGAAAGGGAGCAGGCAGATTTGGTTTACTCAAATAGGTTTGCAGCTCAGGAAAATTCTGCTTTTCCCTCAAATTTAAACTGTTATATGGACTACCTTTGTACCCAGAGTCTTTCCTGGGACTTAGTAGTTATAGCTGTAATGGCAAACTTCCCTAGCAAAGAAGGAACTTAGGTCAGCGAGATGTTTCTTCTCTTAGGTTGCTGAAATAGCTCTCTGAACAGAATAAGCTGTGCTGACAAGATCACTTTTCCTGTTGGTGTAGCTGCACATCCTGGCATAGGGTCTCTGCAAGGGAGGGGCGGGGGGGAATCAATGAAGGGTGTCATAGGTCTGTCAGCAGGTCTCTTAAATACAACTGAGTCCTGGTGATTGCAGAACACAAAATACTTGAGAGTCATACTCTCAGTGACCTTGGTGATGGTTAGACTTACTCATGTTTTAATGACATTTTAATAGCCCTTATTCTAATGTTTGTGCAAAAGTCATCATAAAGAATAAATAAGATACATAGGAGGTTTCAAAATATAAATAGCTATAGATTTAAAGTAAAGGAATATGCATAATCTCATAATCTTCTGTTCTTTGTTGAGTGCTTGCTCAACCATTCAGGGTCACACCTTTTGTGTATTGCCAGTACCTGTCTAGGACATGTCTACCAGGTTTTCTTCCTGTTCTTCCCAAGGGGTGTGTAGGGCAGGGTAAGCACGGTGCACTTATCCCTTTACAGTTCATCCCAATGGCCTGGTCTGGAGATAATTTTGTTATTTCAGCCAGTCTTCATCTGCCTTAAACGGTTGCTCTTAGAAAGTTGTTCTCTCCTTATTTGTTAGCATTTTCAGTGAGATAGCTTTTTTCAGTTTGTCTTCTTATCCATGGGATCAGTCTGAGCCTTGTCCTTATATTTTCTTTAGCTGAGTTTTTTTCCCCCCAGGTACCTCAGATGGAGGCAAGACAGATGCTCCAGCTACACCTGCATACTTGGTTGCTGGATGTCTTTTAGTGTTAGAGATGAGTTCATCTCTCAGAGACATTCTTGTTGAGAGCTGGACAACTCAGCCAGGTGGACATACCTATGCTCAGTGTGCAGGTGCTTCTAGTTCATCTTATCTGAGGTGTCTCATCTCCCTTTGTGAGACTGGTCTTTCATAGAGCTGAATGTTGTACCAGTTCTTTCTGCCCTAATGTACGTATAGTTACTGTTCACTCTTTTTTTTCTTTTCATAGCCCAGCATTGCTGCAGTTCCTCAGGCATCTAAGTTATTCCTTCAGGTGCTCAGACGTGAGCTCCAGGTAGTCCCCATGGCCCAATAAGCACCTCCTTCCCCCATTTAAACCTGCCCGCTCTGCCTTCTGCCAGTGCAATGGCCAAAGTTGGTTAGACTGGGAACGGATCGTCTGTCTGTAGGCTATTCTTGACATGCGTATGACAATGGTGTGAATTTCCTTAGGTACAAACTTGATGTTTATATTAATACCACTAGATCTACCTAATTTTTTTCTTCCCCAGATCTTACTTGTAGATGTGACACGTTAGAGACGTGAGGCAAGTCCTGTCCTTTCAACAACAAGGATCTCTATTTCCAGAAGTTTATCTCCATGCACAAAAAAGCATTAGTAATTCCTGTCCACCACTGTCTAATGAATGATGCTGACCGATTTTCAGGGGTGTTCATAGTGAAAAAAACAACTTCTGAAGTGACATGCTCATGGCAGGTGCATTTCTGTGTCTATATATGGACAACACATTTTGAAGTTCTCTAGTTATTGCCAAGTAACTTCTCTTTATCATTATGGAGTAAGTTCATAGTATCAGTGGCTCTGAGGTGTTGCGTGTTGCAGGTCCACATTCATTTTTTAACATGTGAAGATTAATCATTTATTCTAAGATTTTATTCAACAGCTCCAGAATTTTACCCCTTTTACCAAGGATCAAATACGAAATCAATCACTTAGTTCATAGTGACATAGTAATTTTTTATTTCTAAAACTATTTGTTGAATGTCAGTCAGGCTTGATAAAGCTTCCAGGTTGAAATCCTGGGGTCTGGAAGTCTCCAGATTGCCCACAAGGTGTGTGCAGCTGCAGCCCACGTCATACATCTGCCTTTAACCTGACTTGGCAGTGCCTCTTCTAGACCGTGTAGACCTTGGTTTCTGATGGGTATATTGAGTGATGTGGTACTTCCTGCTTCATGGACACATATTACTAGAGCCAAGGTTTCATTTCTTTTCAGGCTTTGAACAGAGTTGAACAGGTTAATTTTTATGTGCCAATATGAATAAATTCCAATGAGGCTTTTCTTTACAAGTTTAGTTTTTATCTGATTTTCTAATGTTTCGTTACAAGTTTGTCAGGAGAAATCCTGGCTTTGTTGAAATCTCAGGGAATTTTGCCATTGCCTTTTAAAAAACCTTTAGGGCTTGACCTTGTGTTGTTGAGTCTATGTAACAGAAATCTTCCTTGAGAAGAAACTTTCTTCTTCAAGTAAATCAGCTACAAGCGTTTTTCAGAGTCAGTGATGGCTGGTCACAAGTACTTAAAACTGTCTGTGTTTATAAGTATGAAATTGCAAGAGTAGAAGCTCATGATGTCTGTTTTCAGAAAGTTGAATGTTAGTCATTCCTTTCTGACCTTTTTGGTGTTGTTCTGTCTTTGTCCGTAGAACTCATATGTTTCACTCTTCAAATTTATGTTCATTTTA
Source organism: Fregata magnificens (assembly GCA_013389945.1). NCBI lineage: Eukaryota > Metazoa > Chordata > Aves > Suliformes > Fregatidae > Fregata > Fregata magnificens. The sequence goes on from WAAD01005991.1 coordinate 3,660, forward strand.
TCCTTCATTTTTTTTTGTTTTTTTTAGGACCCAATGTTGTCTTCCAGTGTGAAAGCACCTCAGAGACCCACTATCCAAGTTTGACTGTAGCGTGGAGGCAGGGTGGCCAGCCCTGCTCACGTATCTCTGACACAATCCTTTTGCTTCGTTTGAACGTTAGATCCAGTCAAGAAATTAGGTTTTTGTGGGTTTTCTTATAATCTACAGTTACAGTTGATTTGTAAAAGCAGAAAGGATAGTGGGTCTTTGTGTGGCTTTCACTGCTGTTCATTCTTGTTTCCTTTAGTATTTTTCTTTGGTATTGGTAATCGTAGATCATTAGCATGCATATCAAGTTATCATTTGCATGGTGGGATTGCAGACACACAAAGACCCACTATTTGCACAGTTTGTCTGAGCTGTTTTGAATGGGCAGTTGTGTTCTTTTGATGTTGTAATGTACATACTTTGCAGAATTAAAATGTTCACTGATTACTGTTCTAACGGACTTGATTTAATCTCTTACATATTGAGCTTTTAAAATTGGCGGCCTACAAGGCTCATCCAGAAAACAAACCCTACCTGTCTCTGCTGCTGATAGTCACTGTGATTACAAACATGCTATAAGATCTAAGACTGAGATCTGGTGCAGTCCATCCAGCCTTTTAATACCCTTTTTAACTGGGGAAAGAACTATTAAGCATAGAGTGGAGGATATTTTAATTTTTTTCTTCCTTCACAGTAGTACTATAGCAGGAATTCAGGTTGTTTTGGCTCGATATGTCCTATCCCTAAACAACCTCCTTCCTTTAAATACTTTATTCTGATAATTCCTATTTGCTTTCAGTTTTAGCAAACAGCAAACGTGTACTAGTTACTGCCATAAGTACTTACACAGCCTCTGTGCTACTAGACCCTTTCCCTGCCTCTTTTCTTCATTAAATAGTTAACGGTACTGAATAGTGTTTTTATCTGGCTGTGGTCTGCAGTGACTTAAAGTACTATCTGAAAGCTGCTGCTCTTCTTTCTGTTAAAAAAATTAGCAGCCTAATACAAAGGTAACCTCGATAAAGAGATGTTGCCAGAAAAGAAACACTAACAGACACCTGGAGCTGAAGGTAGACCATTTGGGTCTAAAAATGGAACTATACTCCTCAGCTCCAAAGTGGTCCTTAAAGGTACAGTTATGGCATGTCAGCAGTATGGTGCAGGAAAGGTGCCCACGTTTTTGTAGTTCGGGGGGAGGGAGGGACCAGGACTTCAGGACTCTAACCCCTTTAAATAGAAGGACTAACTTAATAGCAGACTGCTTGTCTGATTAAATAGTTCTGTGCTCCTGTAACAAAAGGAGAGATCTAGTAGACACGGTATTTAATTTAGTTGGTTTCCTGAATTTGGTTACAAAACAGCAAAGGTCACTCATGCAATCAGAAATGTTTACAAAACACTGTTTGTTTACTACACACACACACACACACACACATATATATATATGAGAATGTTGTGAAGGTACTATCAGGAAAAGGTTAGTCCAACTGCAGAGATTGAAAAGCCTTTCTCCAAACTTTCTATAGAGAGATGTTATGTATTTAATATACTTGATCAAATAATGTATATGTGCCCTTTAGTTCAGAGAGGTCTCTTTTGTGCAATATGGACTACAGCAATGTGCTTACATAAAACTACAAATGGATTTTTATTCTGGATGTATTTTGTCTAAACCAATATTTTGTTATGGAATGAAATCATGTTACTGTAGGCAAATAATGTGCTAGATAATTCCTCAAGTATTCTAGCTGACTTGATTTCCTTACAAAACTACATTTTAAGTATTTCTACTAAAATACGCTAATCACCCTGAATTGCCTTCTCTGAATTTCTGACTTTGAAAGCCTGTTTAATACAGGCTGAAGTGTGTTGTGCTACACCAGTGGCATCAAGCAGTTACTTACTGTAGTCTAATAATTAGGTGATCTTACAAATTTTCCCATTTCTAAAAGGCACTGTTAACCTGTGGGATTTGAGCCAAACTGACTTCCCAATGTTCAGTGACATTTTCCTTAAATGCCAGATTGGTACTAATTATCTTTGAAAAAACGAAAACCAACTTCACATCCTGTCTGGGATGTTCTAGGAAATAGTTACATGGCGTTTTCCAAAAACAGCTGGCATTCTATCCTTTTTTTTTAACTGATGCAATTGGAGATTGGGGTAGCATTAGGTAAAGTTTCACACAAGTAGTGTGAACTACATAGTTGGGTATGTAGATATGAGCACTGATAAGTATTGAAATAGCTGCCGCTCGGTTTGAACTGATGAGTATTGAAATGAAGCATTTGGGGCTTTCACGGTTACCTTTTCATGTTTCAGTATTACCCGAGTATGCTCTAAGTTCTCTAACTGTAGTAATGATAATAATAATAATACACCTTAATAATGCTGATTGAGAGAGACGTAGTCCCTGCCTTCAGTATTTATCTCTACTGCAAAAGTCTGCCTAACACAGCTCAAGCACAATCACCTGAGAGCTCTGCTCTCCTTCGCACACTGGTACAGAAAGAATTGTATACATACATCAGATCATCGATAGGAAGGACTATGCCAAGGATGTATTTAAGGCAAGATTATTTTAAAATAATGTTCTGTATCACTGAAGAGGTGTAGGTAATAGAAGCTGGGCGTAAATCAGACTTTTTCTTTCAAAAATGTTACTTTTTCTCTGGTTGTGTGCAATCCACTCCCTTGTTGATAAAAGTCCATAGAGTTTGGTTCAGCTGTCATCCCAGCCAGCCAAGTAAAATTAGCATTGAAGTGTTCATCCCTTATTTGGGTGAAAAAGGTTGGCTTTGGAACTAAGGACAAGGTGGAAAATAGAGTTATTTGTTGAACTGATGGTCCCAAGTCAAGAGCTGGGAGTCTAAATGTTGCTCAGAGGCACACAAGGTTAACAGTTAAAACTGAAGCCAACCAGGAAAGCAAAATATGATGTTGCCTGCAGCGTAGTACTTGCTTAATATTGTTTCCTGTGGGCCAGGAGAGAATAGGGGCCATGGTGTAATTGGGGGTAAGAATGTCAACGATGCTGTAAATGCACAAGAACAGGTACTGAAACGCTTCCTAATTTTGTAACTGTCTAGTTGCATAACAGACTAACAACCTACAAAATTGTAGTTTTACAAAAGCTTAGTTTACAGGGCTGACTTCCTGATCCACCAATCAGATCCATGCAGGAAAGTCTTGTGCCACCACCAAGAGCCAGTTGCAGGGCTGGGGTGTGCGAATAGGCGGTGATCGTGAAGGGCTGTGAAAGCATACAAAGCGTTATCGTACCGTCAGTGTTAATAGCGTTACAGTTAGGAGTGCAGAAGGTCTATCAAAAATGTTACATGCTAATAATTGAAACGTCTCCTAGCAGTCATTGAGTATTTATGCCATCTCGATGCTTGGTCAGATCGTATCCCTGTGTGATTTTCTTGAGTCGGGTTGAAAACACCTGTAAATAGGTCTGCTCGTAGGAATGCCGACAAACCTTGGCCTGTAGTAGTGTTGGGAGCTGCTACAGGGTCATGCTACTTTAATGTAATGAACTAATAAAACTGCTACGTAATGGTGTGTGCTGCCTTAAAATCTCTTATGTTGTTCTTTTCAAGCTAGACTATTAATGTTTGGGGGTGATTGTTAAGACATGCAAATGCAGGCTATGCTTAGCATGAGGCAATTGTTCATCTTTGGTTTTAAACAAAGTTGTAAGATAACTATGCAAATGTATTTTATTAAAGGGACACATAAAAGGATCTAGTTTGTCTGTTGTGGTTTTTTTGTCCATCTGGGGAGGACTTTTTCCCACCTGAATAGCTTGGTACAACCTGGCTCTGTGACGGAGCAACTTAATTTTGGTTTTTACCTCTTGAAAATTGAATCATAAATTTCTTCTGTTGTAGCAAAGAGAGTACAGTGCATTTACTGATTAGGGGAGATTGGATAAAAGTTTTTATTATGTTTCCCAGGTCCTGATGGAAACCAGCCTTTCCACAGTGGCAAATTTCTTGGATTAGTTCCTTTCACGGGTTTCAGTAGGCACAGAGGCTACTGACAGCTACAGGCAGTGACAGGAGTATATTGCAAGCGAATTAGCCTTATGTGCGCCAGCAGAGATTGTAAAATGGCTATGGGTGATGTCCTGTGATACCATCAGTCTGTTCTCTGGCTGTACTAAAGGGACTGTTTTAATGCCAGCCCATGGTACTTAAGGTGAGATGTAGTCTTTCTATGGTAGCCTGGGGAAATAGAGGCAGGCTAATACAGGCAAAAAACCCACCCTCATCTGCTTTTTCCAGCCGTATCAACTGGCTTGAGCTAAAAAACCCAAAATATTTAAAAGAACACCAAACCAAAACCCCACAACCAACCCTCCCCCCCCAAACGAACAAACCCACAACCCTAAACAAACCAAGCTATTTCCTTACAAATGCAGTTTATATAGGCCACCTCTGCCCCTATATAGTCTTCACTGGTGATCCAAAGCAGTGATGTCTCTGGTAGAGATAGATCCTTCAGGACAAGTGCCTGAGCTCATGTTTGAGGCTTACGATGTCTCTCCAGAGCTGTCATTTTTAATGTGTTTTTCCATTGTTCGTTGAGTGGGGAAGTTAGTTGGGGAAGGGCACAAAGCACTCGGTGCCCAAGGAGATCTGGGCATCTTTGAAAGCCTTTTATCCATCTGGTTTTTAGCTCAGTTCTCTGGAATTGGCTTTTAAGTGAAGAATTTTAATTCATTCCCCCTTTTTTAACAAAGAAAAAAATTGATTTTTTTTTTTTTTTAAATGGTACTAGGTCTCATTCATTTATCTTTCATTGGAGGATTTCTTTTCTTCAGAAAGTGTCATTCTTCCCCTTGAATGTACTCATATCCAAAGTATGTCAGTAATTGGAAAGGTTTTCTCCCCCAGTCCCCCATGTTTTTCAGGTGTTTAAATCTCCTGCAGAAGAGAACATCTTTTGACTGTGAAACTAGGTAGTTTTTCATGCAGGGTGAGTTATGTTAGTAGGAAGAAAGTATTTCTTGTTCAGGTATATTTGGAGAGGGAAATATAATTTTAACCATAACTCTAGAGACTGAGATTTCCTGTTTATAAACTCTCCACCTTGTTTTACCCTGCCCCTGCAAGACAGCTGCTTCCTCGTCTTGGAGAGCAGGATTTATCACAAAGGTACCACAGCTGTAGTAGGCATCGCTCTCTTGCTATGCCCTAAGTTTCAAAGGTACCAGCCACCCACTTCTTGCTCCATTAGATGTTGTTCTCTGGAGGGAGCTAGGCAGATCATGCTCCAGATTGTCTGAACAGCCTGGCAGTACCCTGCTCTCGGTGGAAGAGGCAGGCTGGCTTGTCCTCCAAAGGTAATGTAAACCTCTTATCTAGTCAACAGATGGAGGTGAACCCCCCAGCGTGGGCAGCTGGTGCCCCCAAAAATCTCACTGCTTTTCATTAGCTGGATAGGGAGCTTGGGGTGAAGCTTCACAAGACAGAAACCAAACCAACAGCTTTCTGCTGCCAAAAAAGGCAGTTTTACTGCTTCCACGCACATTCCTGGCCACTAAACTAGCAGAAAACTACTGTTTTCTTTTTCCCCCGCGGGATTCATTTGCTGCCAGGGTGTGAGCTGGGAGTCAGATAAGTGCCAGAACTGATGCAAGGAAAGGAGGGAACAGGAATGTAGGAGGAGAACGGGTAGAGATGCAGGTCCACCCTTTCCGTACCAGTGAGGCCACGGGTTGCTATGGCCGCTTTGGAAAAACATTGGCAAATCCACTAGGTAGGTTGTTTTATTCTCTGTCTCCATCACCTTTCTTCCCTTCAGATCCAAATGCCTGAATTCACCCTCTAAAATCAGATGTGTGGATTGCGTACTGTGTTTTTATGCCAGTATCATCAGACCCATCAAAATTTGGGGCGTTTTCACTAGCGCTTATGTAAATGTAAAATAGCGCTCATCCGTTCATCCCAAAAGCTGGCAGGGTTAGTGCAGGAGCCAGTTAATTTAACTGCTTTTTTCGATCTGATAATGAGCTTATAAACCAAATCTATTTTAGGTGCATAAAAAAGGCCTGTTTTCCTTCCAGTGTTTGCTTCAACTTTAAGTAGGCAGTATGAGACAGACTCAAATCCGAGTGTGTGGGTTGTTCTAACAGCTGTGGTATAAGCAAACAGCAACAGGAGCTTCAGTCCGTCCCTGCTTTTGTTGCCGGAGTGTCCCTTGCAGTAGAAAAGAGAGCCACTTGGTCAAAGCTGAGACTTCCAAATCTGAACAAAGAAAGTCTGGTTACTGTGCAAGCCCTTGACTATCCTAAAATTTCATGTCTTAGGAACCAGGTGGGCTTAAACTCAGTCTTATACAGACTAAAGAATGACGCTAGAACCCAGAAGTAGCACATATTGGCCACAGTCCGTCTTGATGGATTGAGATACCAAACTTCATAGGAATCACTTTGATCTGTAACCTTACTCCTTTTTCTCATCTAATTTTGGCCCGGTTGTAACTTTGGGAATAACTAAGGCCAGAAGCAGCATTCTGCATGATCAAAAGAGCTGCAATCCCAGATCTCTTCATACAAAGTGGCATTTTTTCAAATCTTGTCAGAAAGCTTAAGATCCGTGATCCTCCTTATGGGTGCAAAACCGAACTGAAAAGTCCTGATTTTAAATTTAGCTATATCCTTTACTGTTTTACTTCTTTGTGTTGTTCAAAGGGTTTCCCTGTTACAGTACTACAAATGGTATCATAAAACTTCATTTGACAAGCATTTCTCATTTGCTGAAGGTTGCTGCTCCTTCAGAGCAGCTTGATACCTGCGCAGCAGGAAGCACACAAGCCTAGAAGGTTCCTATTAGGCCATTGTCACATCAAGTTTAGCCAAACGTTTAGTGTTTCTTGGGGTTTTTTCCCCAAAAATTTATTACTAACTCATTTTCATTTCATTATTTAGAGCAGCTTTCCCATAAACAGATCTATACATTGGCAGTGAATAGAATAAAGTCACATTCTAGTGTCCTAGATGTGTGAGGGTGACAAGGGAAATGCAGCCCTTCGTGCTGTAGGTCACGCTGCGTTTCACAACACCCGTAAACTTTCAAAAAGTATCGTTCCTCTAGAAATGCCGGATCTGAATGAGTCCCTGTGATATCCTTTCTGCTGTCCTGCAAAATCCACAGTTCACGTTGCATTAAAATCTGATGCCATCACATCAAGTGATAGATGTATGTTCTCAAACGCTCCGTAATTGTTTCTTTTTATTTTCCCCACCCTGCTACTTTGCAGTACTCTGCTAGCATGTGATGCCTAACTGAGGGATCAGAGTTTGACTTTCTGTGCTCTCCTTACCCATCTAAACGCATTCACCGCTTTGTTTTTACCAGTTTTTGATTTGGTTACTAAATTTCAAATGTTGTCATGCTCACTAACATGTATACAGTAGAGAAAAAGCAGTGTGAAGCTGTAGGGTCTGCATGTTATTACAGAAAATTTGGGGTTTGTGTCATTGAATGTCTATGTGTTCCTGTGCATGATTTTGATTATTCATACTTGATGCATAAAAATAATTCAACATATTTCAGGCTCATTTTGTTTCTAAACGAGGAAAAAAAAGTTGTGCAACTGTGAAGTTACACAGCTATAACACTATGCATTATAACTTTACAAATTTGTACTGGTGGTTTGTATCACAAATTAATAACCAAGGCAGAGTACTTTAGAAATGGGGTGGAGATTAAAGGTGCAATGTCGTAAGTCAGACCCATACACATTCTAGATGAAGTCATCTCACAAAAGACATTGCATAAGGTAAGAGAAGATCACAGTTTGGAAACAGTATGGCAGAAAAGGAGAAGAAATGAGAAAAATCATGAGACAAATGGAGTGGCAGGAAGTCAGGAATTCTTATTCTGCATTACAGTACAAGAACAAGGGATGTTTGAAGAAATAGAAAGGTGACAGACTAAAAAATGACATAAAGGGGGGAGGGGGTCGATCACTACATCACTCGATTTTAAAACCCGCTGCTGCTGTGGACAGGGTTTTACCACTGTGTATATAGTCTGAACCGTAGGCTGGTATATGTTGCTGCAATTTTGTTAATTCATCAGATCTGATGGCCTTAGTGGGATCTAAACTACTGGCTTACTTCTTGTAGGGTGTGCTGATCTCCAAAGCCTTGACACTATGCAACCAATGGAAAGGAAAAGGCAGGGCTACATTCATGAACTCATTCAGACAGAAGAAAGGTATATGGACGATCTTCAGCTTGTCTTAGAGGTGAGATGTCTTGGATGTGAAAATGCATTTGGAAGAACACCACCTCTGTCCTACTGAATATGAGCAATTAAGGGATTCTTATGAATTGTGAAATGCTAGAGGAAGAAAGTGAGGTTCTGTGAGCGTCCCCCTTTCTAGCAAATGCTATGCAGTTGTCCACCAGGCAAAAACATCACATTGTGAAAGCCATCGTCTTACAAAGACCTTCCTGTTTTCCAAATTCTATTCTTAGGTGTCTGGGCTCAGTGTAAAGATGATGGGCTGGGCTGGGTTGTCTGGCAAAGCTGCACAGGCTGATGACTGAAGCTGTATAAGCACCATAAAAGTTTATTGTCTGCCTGCATCTCCAATGTTATTTCTGGAAGCAAGACCACCTGGCTAGGCAGGGCAGGAACTGGCCAGCATTAGGTGCTCTTGGGTGTCTGACCTGACCTCTCTATATAAAACAACTATATAGTGAAGTGTTAAAGGTGTTAAATAGACTGAGTTACACAGGTATTCTGCTATCCAGAGGTACTGTGCCGAGGGTCCCTGAAAGAAGCTGCAGTTCTGCACACAAGTTGACTTATGAGTGCTCTGGGTATGGGGATAAGTGTGATGCGTAAGTGTAATTTGTGTAGCAATTGACTCAGAAATCATGGGAATGCTCTTCTGCTGAACAGTCAGCCTGCAGGTCCCAGTGCTTGTCCCTCCTTCACAAATGGTGGTGCTGGTGTCAGAATGAGGTCACACGCTTAGGAAAAATAGCGACAGCTGTCACAAGTGCTAGTAAGGAATTGCTTTTAACTTCTCCTGAGAAATTGGACACTGAGCATTCAAAAAAAGCAAAATCACTGCTAGGCTAAACAAGAGGCTGAGCTGCTTTTGTTTCTGAAGAATTGCTCACCTTTCTGTTTTTTGACTGCAGGTTTTCCAAAGACCAATGGCTGATTCGGGCTGTCTCACAGAAGGAGAAATGGGGCTGATCTTTGTTAACTGGAAGGAACTCATCATGTCAAATACAAAGTTACTGAAGTGAGTACTTACCTACATTTTTATGTTTTCCTCTTCATCTTTATTTTCTTGTTCCTTTCCCCAGGAAGTTTTCTGGTTCTACAGTAAATATTTCTGTCCTTCCTGATTATTTCCTGTGCATGCATGCATTCAGAACAGCTAAATGCATTCAGACTGCCTCACAAAGGAGTTGTTAACAGAGAAAGGGGAATAAACAGCAATAACAGATGCACGTTTGCTATAATACCTTAGAAATAGAGCCTGCACAAAAGCATGTGCACGGGAGGCGTTCTCCCAGTTTTCTGCAAAGCAACCTTCTGTTTTCTAAAAATAAACTTTGGAGAGATGAAGTGGCTAATAACTCATTGAAATGGGATGCTGGTCAAATGTACATATTGATGCCGATTGTCCCAGAAACCTCAAAGGAGAGTCTCAGTCCCGCAGACCCCATCGGGCAGATCATTCAGCTTAGCGTGCTGTGCCGGTGGCTTCCTGGGGGTTCAGGCGGGACCCTGCGCCGCTTGGAAGCGTCTGTGCTGTGTAAGGGAATTCACCTCACAGGCTGGCGCGCTTTCAGAGATGGATGTTCTAAGGATCTTGATTTCAGCCTCGCAGCCTTGGCAGCAAATTTGGATGGTGATTTCTTTCCTCTTCAGAGCCTTGCGAGTGCGTAAGAAAACAGGAGGAGAAAAAATGCCAGTGCAGATGATTGGGGACATCTTAGCAGCAGAGCTCTCTCACATGCAGGCCTACATTCGGTTCTGCAGCTGCCAGCTTAACGGAGCTTCGTTGCTGCAGCAGAAAACTGATGAAGATGCTGATTTCAAAGACTACTTAAAGGTATCTTATTCACAAAAGGTAGCTTTTGTGCCTTCTCCTTTACTTAGTGACAGGAGCCCGACCAGATCAAAATAACCCAGAAGAGTAAAATCTTGCAAAATAGCTGAGAACCTTGTAAGGTATATTTATACGATGACCATGGTTAACACTGTATGTGCTTTTTATTTATATACCTGTCTTTCTCTCTAGCTAATTTATTACTCCATTTCCCATTGCTCGTTACTTCAGTGTAACGCTAACCCTACGAAGCTGTGGTGCTGGTGTCTGCACCTTCCCAAAAATTCATGCTGTCAGAAGGGGTAAGAGTCTGTGGAGTTGAAATAAAAAAGCTGTTGTTCTGAACACGCTTGTAATTCAGTGGGGCGTGCAGTGTGTCTTAACGGTGGGGTTGCAGCTGGGGCCAGAGCTGTGCCGTAAGCGTCACAGGCAGGCACACTGCAGAAATAAATAAGGAATTGCTGCCATGCTGCAGCTGATGCGGTGGCTTTGAGGCCATGAAAGGAGAAATGCTGGAACTGTTGACATCAGGCATTTGTTTCTTTCATTGCATTGGTTTTTTTCAACCTGAGTGGAACCTGTAATGTCAAAATAAAAGCTGGAATGGTTTTGAATGCCAGGATTCTGCATGAACAATGATCCTATGGCTTATGCTGGCAAAGCGTCTGAGTACAATGACAGCACCGGCTTTCCTGTTTGTTCTAGATACAAGTATAGTTTGCTTACTGAAAAATCTAAGACTTCTTGGAATGCCTGGAAAAATGAACGAGTCTGATCAGACAGTTTTCAGTGCGGTGAGGCAACTGTTTCTTGATGAGTAATGCAATGTCTCTGTTAAATCTCTGGGTTGCACCATAGAAACTTGCCTTGGACCCTCGCTGCAAAGGAATGCCCCTCTCCAGTTTCCTCCTGAAACCTATGCAAAGAATAACCCGCTACCCTCTGCTCATAAAGAGTGTGAGTACCTTAAGTGAGGTTTTTAGGTGAATGCTTTTGAGTTTGGTCTCGACAGCAAAAGCAAAAAAAAGCCTTGTTTATGGGGATTTCTCTGAGAGCACAGAGAAGTAGTACCTGTGCTTACCTCTGTTTTGATCTTGTTTTCTCCTTTTTGATCCATACCAGATTCTAGAGAACACTCCAGAAAATCACCCCGATCACAGTAACCTCAAGCTTGCCTTGGAGCGTGCGGAGGAGCTGTGCTCTCAGGTTAACGAAGGGGTGCGTGAGAAGGAGAACTCTGACAGGCTGGAATGGATACAGTCCCACATCCAGTGCGAAGGTCTTGCTGAGGTAGCCGCATTGATACGCTGTACAGCGGAGACTTTTCCGAGTCATTTCAGAAAGGGCAGGGGGGAGTGGGGGTCCTTGCCTCATATCCATTACTGGAACATGATCCACTGCTGAGCTCTCGGCAGAGAAAATTTTATTAAATTTTGCTTGCAGCCATAATGTGATGAACCATCATTGGTTTTGTGTTATTTTGGCAGTGGAGAAATCTCAGTTTATCAGCTTAAAACTGGTACCATTTAAACAGTTAAATGAACAGAAATAAGTCTTATCTCTGAAGTTCTGCTCGTGCTGCCTTTGGGCTAAGTCAGGTGTTACTATGTGGAATTTCACTTAGTGTGTGTTTCCCAGGGTTTTCCTTCACACAGAAAAGGCACAGAAGCCCTCAATGCCAGACCCTCAAAGGTATGTGGGGTTCAGGCTCCTGTACCTTTCAGGACAGCCTTCAAAATGAGGTGTTGTGACAGTTCTCCATTGGCTGCTTAAAGAACCAGGGCTTGACAGGCCCGGAAGGTCTGTCCTAGTTCCATCACCTAACTATGCACCCATAAGAGGTGACCTGACTGCAGACTCTGCAGGCACTTCTTAAACACAGCTTCTGGACAACAGAAAAGTGGCCATGAGGTAAATGCCTTCATCTAGTCAGACCCATGTATATGTTGTTGGTAAGGCTTAAATCTGCTTTAAGCTGGGAGTAGTGCTGATACCATGGCAGGTCATAAAACAGTTTCCCTTCTCCTTGTTTGTAACTAAATTCATTAAACAAAACAGAAGAGCATTTTGAGCAGCTTGAGCAATCTCCACTGCGAAGAAGAGCAGGAACTGATGTCTGCATTAACTTGCTGCTACTAATGGCTTTTGTCTCTCCTAGCAACCAGTGTTCAACTCCCTCACAAACTGCTTGGGACCAAGGAAACTCCTGCACAGTGGCAAGCTGTACAAGGCCAAGAGCAGTAAGGAGCTGTATGGCTTCCTTTTCAATGACTTCCTCTTGCTCACCTACATGGTTAAACAGTTTGTCTCTTCTGGCTCCGATAAACTGTTCAGCCCCAAATCCAACTCCCAGTTCAAAATGTACAAAATGGTGAGTGATTCAGGGTGCCCCGTGGTCTTGATACAGTGGGACCTGGCTTCTGATGAGGAATGCTGTTCTCCCTGATGGGATAACCCTCTGGCCCTGTCTGATCACTTGTTGTCATATGGGCGCATACTGGCAGCCAACATGCACGAACGCCGTTTGGCTTAGTCCCCGGAAAAGGCCAGGCTTCTGTGTCTTGGTTTAATAAACGATTCTGTCCACATTGAGGTGAAAGGGCAGAAGTAGCATCATGCCTGAGCAGCTGAGTGGGATGTTCAGAAGCAGGAGCCTTGACTTAAGTTTGCACAAGTTCCTGCATTGCAACAAAATACTTGTCCTTCTTTAGAAAACAGTAAAAGGTGCAAAACTTTAGTCTCTGTGTCCACACAGTGCATATTCTCAAGATTTTGGAGTTGGGGAGATAAGTTTAAGTATCGGGGCTACTTTCCAACAGGGAACCTGGGAGATTTCCAGGATTTCCAAGCTCCACACTGCAGCTCTGCTTATGCAGTCCTGCCCCTTTCACAAAGCTCTTCATCTAGGAAGACAGAATAGGGTGTATCGTCAAAGTAGTTTTTCTCTCGGTCCTTTCCTCACATCCTTTATGTGGTGATCTGATTGTTCATCGTGTGTCCTACAACTTTCATTTTCCCTACAGTAAACCAATGTATTTAAACATCCTTGTAGAGTTTCCGCTTATTGTCAGGGTGACGCTGCCACAGTGATGTTTGCTTTTCTTTCAGCCTGTTTTCCTTAATGAAGTCCTAGTAAAATTGCCCACAGATCCTTCAAGTGATGAGCCAATTTTCCACATATCACACATCGACAGAGTTTACACGCTTAAAACTGACAACATTAATGAGCGGTGAGTAGTGAAAGTGCAGGTCTGAGCTTAAACTTGTTCATCAAGGCTGTAGGCTGTGTTTCCAGTGAGCAGACATGGGGGTGTCTGAGTTCAAGAACACGGTTTAGTCTCCCGGTCAGCAGATAAACTCGTCTGACTCATTAGAATTACAAGTTTTCTCTCATTTTGTTCTGCTTGTGTGCCAGCTCTTGCAGTGGAATCCGGAGTCTCGTCTACTGCTCCTCGATGTTAACAGTCATATAGAATAGTTTAGGGCTGCAAAGTCCAGCATCCCATAGGATTCTTCCCCAGTCCTGGTCAGTCTTTAATGTGACCCAGCAGCCTTTAATAAAACAGCAGCTCCACTTCCATTTATTTAGACTGACGTGGAAATGTGCCATAAGATTAAATCGAAAACCTCCATCGCTTTAGTCCTTGATCTAACTTGATTCATGATGCCTCTGAAACCCAGTGGGGGAGAAAAATGGCAAAGGAGATTGGGGCAGAGTTGCTGATACTGAGGAATTTCCTGCCTGTGGTATGACCCTGACCATAGGGATTGCTCTTTGCAGCACTGCCTGGGTCCAGAAAATCAAAGCAGCATCAGAGCAGTACATCGAAACTGAGAAGAAGAAACGTGAAAAGGCTTATCAAGGTACCTATCAGGTTCTCTATTTGCCTCTCATCCACATGGACATGTGGGGAGGGCCTTTTCTGGAGCATGCCACCATGTCTGTGTAGGATCTCCTTCTTCAGATCAATTACTAGTTTTTACAGTTGCAACCGATCCATTTATTTGTGACTTCTTTGTTCCCAGCTCGCTCACAGAAGACCTCAGGAATAGGACGCTTGATGGTGCATGTGATTGAAGCAACAGAGCTAAAGGCCTGTAAGCCCAATGGTAAGTGAAGAAAATAGCGTCAAATGACTTTTATTCCTGCAACATTTGGAAAGGCTTGCTGAGAGGAGTTTGGTGATTTGAGAAACATTGTGGATTCAGCTACAGCTCCTGAACAAATTAGCCATTATTTAGTTTCAGAGGACAGAGTGAAGAACCAGCTCTGTGCTGCTCTAGCATATAGGGGTTGCCTGACCCACATCTTCTGGACAGCAGCATCGATGTGTGTCCAAGCAGCCTCCAGACGGGGAGGGAGGTTTCTGCACTGCACAGGTGTTTCACTGCTTGGTCTGTGTTTAGGGAAGAGCAACCCGTATTGTGAAATCAGCATGGGCTCTCAGAGCTACACTACAAGGACCCTGCAGGACACCTTGAACCCCAAGTGGAACTTCAACTGCCAGTTCTTCATTAAGGATCTGTATCAGGATGTCCTGTGTATCACCATGTTTGACAGAGATCAGTTCTCACCCGATGGTAAGTGTGAACATCTGTTTTAGGAAAAGAATGCTTTTTTGTGTCTTGGGGTACACAGTTCCTCACCAGCAGTTCCGAGAGCCTGTAGGTACGATTGCTTTCTGAGAAAAGTTGTGTAACAACAATGCCTCCTTACTCAAGAGGTTCAATAGCCCTCCAGAGCCGACAGCTCTGGGCAGTCAGGTTTGATCCTACTCTGGCTTTTGTATCAGACACAGAATTATTATTTTGTCAGACTGGGGAGGCAGAGAAGTTGAAAGCAGATGTTCTTCTCTCTCACTATAGGTGATGCCCAAAAATAAGGTGCTAGGCTATATTTGCACAGCAACAGCTTGATAAGCTTTCTTTTTTTGCTTGGAAACTGAACACGTTTTTGGCAGTTGGTAGCTTCTAGTACTCTTTAAAAGGTTAAGTGCTTTTTCAGGGCTCTGACACACAGTTGAGTATTTCAGATTTGCAAGGTACTGCCTTGACCAGAGTTGCCCTGTGTGTAATTATAGCTCAGTCTTTTCTCCTGTGAGGTAACGTGACTTTGCTAGGCTGCTTCTCCCCATTGGACAGCGAGTCTGTTGTTCTTTCAGTTCATGGTAAACTTTTTAATGCACACACACACAAAGATATTTATATATGAAATGGCCACAAAGAGGGTATATAATTTCTGAATAGGACTGTAAACTTACGAGTGGCAGTAGTTGTTCAAGGTCATTGTTCTTGTGAAAAGAATGATACATAAGCCTAACTAAAAGTTGGCTGAGCCAAAATAGTTGAAATTTTTTTACTGTCTTTGTAGCACTGCAGCTGACTTGTAAACAGGTTCCACCACTTAACTCTGACCTTCCAGCTCTAAGACAGAACACTTGAAATTGTGTTTCTGAAAGGGAACTGTATTTTCAAAGCCCCTAGATCAAACTGTGACATAAAGGCATGTTTTCCATCCTAATTCCATAGCATTTTTGTGTTCTAAAAAGACCCTTTTGTGTCACTGCTGGCTGATTTACCACAAGGCTGAGGGCTAGTCAAACAGGAAGCTTGGGAGCAGTGCTCTGGAGCCGAATGCATACTATGCAGCATTGCTGCTTAACCTGACACTTTCAGATTTTCTAAGCTTAACTTTTTTGCTTAATGAAATTTCTTATTCATTCGCCCAACAGATTTTTTGGGTCGCACTGAAGTTCCAGTAGCAAAAATCAGAACAGAACAAGAAGGCAAAGGCCCCACGACTAAACACCTACTGCTGCATGAAGTTCCAACAGGCGAAGTCTGGGTCCGTTTTGACCTGCAGCTCTTTGATCAGAAAACACTCCTCTAAGAACACTTTTTTAATTTATGAAGGACAACTGAAGCTGACAGCCTGAACATTTTTTTGTAAAAGATTCCTTGCCCCATGCTGGTTATTAAGCAAGAGTTCCTGCTGCTTCCGTATTTCCTCTTAGTTACTGGTTGCATTTAGTTCCTTGCAGCATTCAAAGTTGTTGTTGATCTATGCAAACACAAATGTTACTGTATATACAGTACTATAGTTCAGTGCCTTTTTATTATGTTGGAATATCTTGGGTTTGGATGCCAATGTTTCCATTTTCAGGGCCATAAAAAGTATTAAGTAGAAATGTGGCATCAAGATGTACATATATTTTACCACTTAGTCTGACAAATAAGACTGAGGAATGGTTTAGGTCAGCACTAGAATCATTCCTTTTGAAATCTGAAAAGTGATATCCACTGGAATCTTCCCATCTCAGGATGATAGTTTTAAAGGTTAAATGCTGAAGAAACTTTAGCACTGGAGAAGTCTCCGATATATTGTATATTCTTTAAGAATCAAGTGTAGTTCTCTACTTGACTTAGGTCTGCACTGAAATCAGTAACTGCTACTTGATTTTTCTTTCTGCTTCAGTTTGATTCATCATTCTCTGCTGAGACAATGTGGTTGTGAAGAATAACTAGAAAAAAATATTTTAAATACTGTGACCCACGATAATGTGGAAAAATACTTTTCAGCTTTTGGGTTTTTCCTAAATATAAGTAAGTTATTCGTGTACATTTCCTTGGTCTTGCAGACCTCCATGTGAATCTTGAAGCTTTGACATTGCCAACATGTATATAGAGAGTAAAATATAAGTTTATTAATGTAATTTGTCTACAGATGTTTATTGATGCATAGTGATTTTTAAAAAGTATATTTTATTGTACAGGGGAATGTGAAATAATGAGAAAATCCAAGAAAAGTTTATTGCAAGTTTAAAAGGTTTGCTCGGGGGAAACCGTCACCCCAACGCAAATCTGTAAAATGAGACTGGTTGAAAGCAAAAACTTTCTCTTGGCACCAAAATCAGGGATGGTTAAAAAAAAAAAATTGTTTATTGTTTATACATTGTAACCATTTTACTGCCTCCTTAAACTGCTTTGTTGAAAAAGCACAGCATGCAATTCTGAGCAGCACATGCCCTTGTTTTCCATGGGTGCAGCAATACCTCCTCATGTCTGACAGTTTCACACCGGATTGCCATCTGTGTACCCTCCTGTTACAGGACTGAGTCAACTTCTGTTACTTTTAACAGTTTTCTGTGGTTCAGTATTTCTAATCCTAAATAAAACTAAATCTTGGCAACTCTTGAGAGATTGTGTCTGTACAGTGGGATTTTGGAGCTTTTTGAACAAGCATAGAGAAAATTCAGTTTTCAGGCTTTGACACCAGAGCTGCTGTGCAGTCACACTAGCAGGGAGACAGAGACCATGCTGGAAGAAGAGAAACTGATTTGTAGGGCACTGACAGCATTTGTTGCTCGGCACTGACTCTCTGAAAAGTGGTAGACATTTTGTACAAGAACACTTACGATCTCCTCTCCCCTAATTATTTCCTGCCTTCTGAGAACAATCAATATGCATGTTAAAGCATGATTTACTGCTTGTACACTGCCTCCAGGAGAAAGTCCTTTGAAACCGTGGTAGTACCCTAATATTATTTTGCAAGTAATATTTTGCAAGACATTCACTATGGGAGTTCTGATAAAGATTTGAACAAACAGAACCAAATCATTATTTCCTTATCAGTGCTTTCTAAGCTGCTCTTCTGTATGCATCTGCTAACCATGCACATAGCCAGGAGCACCTCCTTCTCCTCATTCAAACCAAGGGTTTGTTCTAAAATCTCAAGGTGACCTCTTTCAGCTTCATGCAAAATTGCAACAGCTGTAACTAAAATTTTGCAAGCTTTGCCATTCCCTCTGCCCACTGCTAACATTCACACGTCTTGCAATATGAAATATAGCGGACTCAGAGCTGTAGCTGTTGCCAGAGCTGGGGATAACATACAGATCCTGCACTGCGTAGAAGAGGGGCCTAGCAGACTTCTTTAACTTTTCTCACCAGTTCATCTCCTTAATACAAAGACTCCATCACCCTATAAACCAGAGAACATCAGCACTGTCTTTGTAGGGCTGAGCCTACGTTAAACCTCCTAAAATAGTAGGTTTTGGCCTGTAGAGCATGGACTGGAGCTGGAAATAACAGGAGCAACATCTCAAACATTCCTTTGGCTGCTGGGTAACAGTACTTCAGAACCACATGTTTAAGACAATGAGTTTATTGCAGTTTTCCAGAAGACCTGGCCTGTTATCACTTGCTTTGGCAGAAGATGTAACGTATTTTGCAAATGGTACCTTCTGATGGCTGTGCTTGCCGCTGCAGTCAGCTGGAGGACAGGTGACATCATCGGCTCTCGCCATCTTTGTGGTGGCTGATGACTTTCTGCCTTTAAACAGAAGTAAAAACTATTGCCAGTCCATGCAACATGAAGGCTGCTGTAGCCCAGCACAGCTTCCTGCACTAGCCCTTTCCCACACTGAGTCACTCCAGGAAATGTTTGTCTTTGTGACCAGTTTTCCTTCTAGAATGTGCCATTATCCCATAACTGCTTTAAACATGCTGGAGTAAAGCTTTGGGCCAGTAAGAGGCATAAAATTCCAGGGCAGGGGCTGCGGGGAGAGAGTGGGCCTGATTCAGGAGGCCATCAGGCTCCCAGTTCAGCTTTGATGTTGGGGAGCTCCACTGGGGAGCAGGAGTTCCCTTAAGTGTTGTGTACTGCAATGGCAGAACCAGAGAGCTTTCAAAAGGGGTGAATCAGAGCACTGGGACTTTGAAAAAACAACAACATAATTAAAAAAAAAAAAAAAATATCACTCTTCACTGATCCCAAATGCTTCTCTATCAGGGCAGGCCAGCTGGGGCTCTCTAGTGTTCTCAGCTTAGGCAGCTGCATCACAGCTCCAGTTCACCATTAGTGATCTCTACTGTATTGTGAGTCCAACCAGCCTGTATGCCAAAAAAACCCTGTTATGAAGCTTAGCTATAGGATGCAGCTTTCTGGAGTGGTGTGTAGCTCCCTCAGCACAGGCTGCTCCTTTACAGGACCAGCCTCATGGCTTGAGCCAGGACACACACCGTATCACAAAGGTCAAAGGACACTAGTTGAGCAAACCTGAGACAAGGCCAAGAGAGCTGGGTCAGCCTGGAGAAGAGAAGGCTCAGGGGGAATCTCATCAGTGTGTACAAATACCTGAAGAGAGGGTACAAAGAGGTTGGAGCCAGGCTCTTTTCAGTGGTGCCCAGTGACAGGACCAGAGGCAATGGGCACAAACTGAAACACAGGAGATGCCATCTGAACACCAGGAAACACTTTTCTATTGGGAAGGTGACCGAGCACTGGCACAGGCTGCCCAGAGAGGTTGTGGAGTCTCCATCCTTGGAGATAATCAAAAGCAATCTGCACATGGTCCTGGGTAACTGGCCTTAGGTGGCCCTGTTTCAGCAGCGGGGGTTGGACAAGATGACTTCCAGAGGTCCCTTCCAACCACAACCAGTCTGTGATACAAGTATGACCTCACTCTGCTCTCAAAATCTAGAAACTTATAGCAAAAAAAAAAAAAAACAAACCAACGACCAAACCTAAAGCATGTATGAACATTAAATCCTTTCAGATCTTCCAGTAAAGCACCCAGGAGATACTCTGTGGCTTGACCTGTAGGGCTGGCTGCCAGGCTGCATGCAGAAAATGCAGGAAACCCCCCCACCAAAAGCCACTTTATTTCAAGGCTCAGCTTGACCATCAATGTTCTCCTTTAATACATCCTCCTGTCCAATACATACCTGAAGGCTCTCCCTTCACCAACACTCCTTTCTCAGGAGAAATACACAATAAAGCAGAATTCACCATGAAATTTAAGTTGTGGCAAATACTCTGCTATGCAGCCAAGAAGGACAGGCCTCATCCACTGTATCTGTTGTGCTGCCTCTCAATAAACAACACATTAGCTCTTACCTCTTCGTCTGGTGGACCTCACTAGCAATGTAGGCATGTGGTACCTTCAGCCACTCAACTGCATCCATACGTTGCCGGCTCAAAGGAAGCAGTGGCAGTTCTGCTTTACCGAGTTCGTTCAGCTCTCTGGTAGAGCACGGTCTTCCTGGCAGGGAAGTAGCAAGTGCCTCATGTGAGCATCTACTGTCACAAGCAAGGATGGCCCCCCAATATGAAACACTTCCAAGGGATACCGATGGTTTAAAATACCTGTCTCACACTGCTTGATAATGCCTGTCTCAATTAACTTTCTTTGAATGTCTTTTAACAGAGGATCCTGTAAAGTTGGTATTGAAACCTGTGACAGAGACAGTTATTTCATGCTTACGCACCAAAACAAGCACTTGTCAAAGAGTGTCAAAGACCAAAGTCAGAGGTGAATGTCAAGGTACCGTTGGTTAGCAGGTAAGGAGCATCAACCTCATTTTTTATGAATAAAATCATGAGGCACAGACTCGAGTGGCCTGAGAAACGCTGAGCATCTCAGCTCCTAAGGCAGGCCATAACACATTCAACAACTCTGCCACAAAGTTAGACCATAGACATGAGCTCTGATCTCCTGGAGGCAGCTGATCTTGATGAACCCTTTGTGGCACACTGCAATGAAGTATCAGCTCAGCCCCAAAGCTGCTGAGGGCTCACAGCATCCAAAAGGGATTTAGAGAATTGCGCTTCATAGATTTGTGTCCGAGTCCTACCTAACTCTTCTATTAGGTACCCAAGTCTTTGGTGCATTTGAGTGAGCTTCTGTAAAGATCATCTGAATGGTCAGATTATTTCCTTCTACAGAGCACACACCCAGCTTGCCTGGGAACTCACCAACCCTCGTTACACAGGACGCTTCCCATGCTGCCACAATGAATTTGAGATGAGGAAAACAAACCTCCCCCTGCCATTGCCTACTGTGCCTCCAAATCTGGACTTAGTATGGATCCAAACCATGTTCCCGGTGAAAACCATTTTCAGACACTCTTGGGCTTAAATGCAGTAGGAGCTGGGACCCATATTTGTTCAGTTAATACAACTAGAATGTGTTACTCTACACCAGCCCCACAGCAGCACGTCAGTAACACGCTCTGCCTCCTCTCTAACCGTTAACTTCCTGCTGGTCAAAGGGTACCTCTAAACCTCATGGCATAAATAACCATCACACCTTCCAGCAGTCTGTACATGTCTTCAGGAAGAATGGATCGTACTCTGACGGGTCATAAGCTTCCAAAGCCACATAGCCCTGCGGGAGAAGCAGGTAGCAGGTCAGGTCTCAGAAGCTATTGGTGATAAAACAGTGAGAGAGCAGCCAGCCTAGGTGTTACACAGCCAGGCACGGTACGAACTCAGCACCAGAGGTGGTGGAGATAAGGACTCCCGAATTTTCACACACTGCACCTCAGAAGGAAGGTGTCTGCAATGTAACAGGGAAGTTCCTCCATCCATTTTAATTTATCATAGGCATAAACACATAATAAATGATTTCAGGAAGAATCCAGAAATAATTACAGGCTAAAATGCTAATCACAACTAGGGCAGTCAAGAAAATGGAAATTTCATTCAAGGGAGAATGTTTTGACAGAGAAGGAAACAGATATTAGAAAGAAAATAAAAAAAGAAAGAAGTGACTGAGCCTCCACCAGCCATGGCCCTAGGCAAGTTACTAGTCTGCGAGATGTGAGCTGCAAGTCTAGGTCATGAGCATGCTTTTCTATCTATATATAGGAGCAAAGACCTGAACCACGCCTGGTGGTCCAGACCACAGCTCCATCTCATTGAGAACTCTGCCTGCAACAAACTTCATATGCTGCAGTTCAAGTTCCCTATGACCAGAGTTAGCTGGGGAACAGCAAGTACCACCACTTGGCGTTCACTATTGATGCAGGACCAAAGAACACCAGATCAAACAGGCTATCAAGAAGCTGAACAGATACTGAGGCCGTCACACTAATCAAGTCTGATGCTGAGAGAGGTGAATTACCACCATTTGTCTCCAAATTATAATGCACTGTTTACAGCCAACAAGCCAGGACTTACCTAAATTGCACCAAATAAGAGCTGTACAGATGAAAAAAAACCCATATAAGTAAAAGAAAAAAAAGAACAGAGGCCACAAGTGATGCCCTAAGAATAGTAAGAACAGGACGAGCATATAAAATACTTCTCCCTACTACTCTCAGTCATTCTTCGAAAACCTTGCAAATGAAGTTTTCAGATTTCTTGTGCAGACGGGGTCCCAGGAAGAAAAGGGAGCATTCAGCCCATGGCCCTCTAGGTCTCAGCCCTACACAGTTCTTTTTGGCAATCTGTGGGTGTGATTTCAAGTTGAAAGTTGGAAAAACCATACTGTAATGTGAACAGTTCGGGAATGCTGCAAGATGAGTCCAAACCCAAAAAAGTGGGATCTGCAGTGGGTTTAAGAGGTCACTGTGTTGAAGGTGCTCACATGGGTGAGTGAGCCAGGCCCCAAGGGCCTATGCTGACACTCAGCAGGCACCTGGGCAGCTCCATGGGGCTTGAGCTACTGCTGAGCATGAACATTGCTGCCTCTGCAGGGGCCTCTGCTCCCCAGGATCTGGCAATTCCCCAGAGAGCAAGCAGCAGCCGCACTCACAGTCTCCTGTTTCTGTCCCTGGAAAGCTTTAAGCCCTAACATGCCTCAATTTGCAGGGTTTTAGTGCCACCCCTTGGTTTATTATTACATATCAACCCATTACAATATGTGCTGAGACCTCAGTCAATTGTGCTAGGTGCTGTGCAGTGCACCCATGTTTGATCCCTTCATGCAGTTGATGTATTATCACTCACACACCCCTTGGCAGAAAGCAGAGCAACAGCCTGCTCTTAAAAACGAGTCAGAAGGGTCTCTTACTCTGCAGCATTTCAGCACACAATGCCTACAATATCCTGGACTACCAGAAGCTGAGTTGTAGCTAACACAGCAGCAACCCAGGCCAGGGAAACATCCCCCTCCTTGCAGGCTGCAGTGTGGCACTTCTGCCAGTCCTAGAAGAAAAGTAGCGCTGCTGCCATCTTCACACTATGACCAACCATCTCATCATGCATCTGCAGTCCATGTCCCTGGAACTGGGGATAAGGTGGAGGTGAGAATGGGGGTGAAAAGGAGGCAGATTTAAGGCAAAAAACCCACATATGAGCAGGTCACTGGAACAAGAGAGAGTCAAGGAAGGGAGGTAAAGGAGGAAGGCTCAGGTGGCATGAAGAAGGAGGCAGAAAAGTGAGCTGACAGAAAGACTGAGATGGAGGAACCTGGGAGGAGAGAGAGTGTTAGAGGGGAGGAGGAAAATGGAGGAAAGGGGAAGAAGGCAGCTTTGGAAAGCAAAGGACAGTGGAGAACTTGAAGGAATCATCAGAGCAACACGGAGAGGGAGACACAGCACTGGGGAGTCTGACAGAAGAAAGAGGGGCAAAACAGTGAGAGACTTGGGGATGGAGTAAAAGGGTTGACTGGAGACAGGAAGAGTGAGAGGAGAGACTGGAGGAAGAAGAAGAAATATGGAGAGGGGGAATGGACTGGTGACAGAGACACAGGAAGGTGAGGAGATCTGGGGAACAGGACAAGAAAAAGGCTAATAGCAGGGAAGAAAGCAAAAGAAAATGGACAAAAAGAAGGAGGGGGAACGCAGACCCAGAAGTCAGTATATTAACCAATCCACAGAATTGTCTTAAGTTCTGCAAAATTGATCATATGCTGCCACGATTAATGCAAACTTGTGCAAATTAATTGTCTTGCTACTCTGAAGGGCTTCAGCCTGCTTTTCAGACATCCTGATGATTGATAGAACCGACACCACAGAGCAAGGAGAAAAGGTGGAGACTGATCACTGGTGCCGTGCTTATTCAGGGAGAAGGACACATCCCAGTACACCAGCCATTGCTTTTGGAGGAGACCCAGCAAAGCCCTGACCTGACACAGAAGCTTGCAAGACAGACTGATGCAGACCCAGATATGTACAGTACACCCAACATATCCTAAATCCCAGGACTTCAGCAGTAGGACTGGTTCAGTTCTTTGTCATTATGTGCAGTTTAAATGCATGGGTCTTTCACATCAAACCTTTGAAAAAGAGATCATTTGCTCTCATTAAAACAACATAGCTCCCATGACATTTTCATTTCTGGATGGGAAGCTTGTTTACAGTCTCATAACTCCACTGTGCAGTGGTTTCCACTGACAACAAAAGCCTGCTCTATATAAAATACTATTCTGTTTGTGGCAGATGATGTAACTGCTCTTATTGCTCTATATATCCACTCCTGAGATGCAGAAAGTTGAGTCATGGGATCTGATACTCAACAGTGGCGTGAAATTCAGAGCAAAATCAACAAAACGAACAAGTATTTCCTACACTGACTGCAATTTTTATGAGTACTGAAACACATAGAACTGCAGAATCCATCAGTTGAGTCTATTCACCTGCATGCAGGCTTAAGAAAATTGTTGGTGTCACCCTGTTCCCACCTTTTTTCCTTTTATAAAGCTTGATCAGTAGCACCTAAGGCCACAAACACATTTCACTTGTGCTCTGCCAACATATTGCAGTAGTGCGCTTAGCTGAACTCCTGAGACATGAGAGTACGGTCCCCTCCCTGGTCACAGACTCAGCCCTTGGCTTCAGCTGACAGAGCTCAAGGTTTTCCCCCTACATGGTCCAGCTCACAGAGGGAAACCCACCACAATATGGTGTCTCACCACATTCAGACCCCAGCATGTGCTCACTGCACCAAACAATGCTATTGTTTATATCTGATGGTGAACTTAAACAAACAGCTGTAATGACATATGTAACCATTACAGAAGTCCTTGAGAAGTTGTTACAGTTAAGGCACATCTGAACTCCAGGCTACTCAACCAAACAGCACGTAACAGCTAAAACCCTGATCTGGTCCACAACCCTCTGTATGCAACCCTCTTCATGACAGAAATTTAATTCTCACTGATACCTTCTTTTTACAGTAGTTTAAATAGAGAGAGAATTGTTGTTCTTTCCTTTTCCTTATTTCTTCACTTGACTGGCTGTCCATTTTGTCCTCAATTTTCTGCAGTAGTGGCTCTGAAACATCCTCAAGCCATTTCTTGTACAGGATCTCCTTCTTTCTCAGATTTAAGAAATCATGGTGTCTCAAATATCTGTCCACCTCCTAAGTAAGAAATGGAAAATAAAAACCATACAACCTATTGGCCAACCACATTAAAAAGTCCACGGGTGAAGCTATGCAGCTTGGCTGACCTGATCTGGCTGGTCACTGCTGCAAGGGCCCTGTTTTCCAGCCCTTCCTTCTGCTCCTCCCTCGCTCCACTTCCCACCACTTGGCTCCAAGCTCTCCCTGTCACAGGCTCTGACATTCAGACTCTAATTTTTTAAGCTGTAGTGCAAGACTGGCAGAAAATCATTCACTTTCTCCCACCAGGTTAGTGAGCTGAAATCACTTCAGAGTTGGGGTCTGATAAACACCAGACTGTGCAAGACAGGCAGCAGGAGAAGAACCTTCTCCCTGCAGCAGTGGCAACCTGCTAGATCAGATCAGTCCTCCTGCCCTTTATTCACAGGCCCACCGTCACCATCTAATCACACGCACAGAACAAAAGTTAGGTGTAAACAGGCAGGTAAGTCACCAAAGACAGATGATTCCTAAGCTCATATTTAGGGTTACCACTCCAGTCCTATCCTGAGGAGACTGAGGAGGCCAGAAACTTGTACTTCTAAATTTAGTTTTCCAAGAATACAGATTGACAGGTTATCATGAATCAATGATGGAGAGAAAAAAATTGACATACAGGAAAGCACACAGCAAATGAGAGAAGAGATACCACTTCTTACCCTCACAAAATAATTTTCTCTGTCCAAGATGCACTGAGCAGAAGCAATGATGTCTTGACTTTCATCAGGTGCTGCCTAACAAAACATCAAAAAACCACATGAAGTAAAAGCAGGACTTACAGTAGGAGTTAGAATTACCTTTGAATTCAAAATAATTACTTGTGTTTTGATTAAAGGCAAGCTATACCATAACCCAGCTGGCAGAATAGCACAGGCAGGCAAATTCTTGTGAGACTTGCTCTAAATAGTTAGGTTAAATGTACCAACAGAAGAGCACTGGAAGAACTGGAATGTACATGTTCAGCGGGACCAGACCATACAGCTCCTTGGCCGCTCCTCACCGTGACCGCACCACCACTTGCTCCTCGCCACTGTTGCTCCCATGTGCCTGATGAAGGTGGCAAGAGGCATCTCTCCACACCTTCATTTTCAATACAGATACAGCCACACTACACAAATAGCAATCAAACGAATTAAAACTATTATGTCAAGGGATTCATAAAAGTATAAAAGGAAAAATAGAGGAAAACAGTGGAGTATGAGAGGAAAGATAATGAGAAACGCCCCCCCAGAGCAGGAAAATGCCTCGCTGCTGTCTCTGCTCATGAATGTCTGCATTTTAAATCTCAGTTACTGCTGCGATATCAGCCAAGCTCTCCTCCAGCATCATCCTCATCTTACTCTTTCTGAAGGTCAGAATAGGGAGAAACTGTTCCCTGCATCGTGAATATCAGGACACTAAAACACGATTTAAGAAGAACAGCCCTTGCAATGCACTGCTGTTGTCAATTTTATTTTAAACAGGTAATTCCTTGTAACATGGCTTATTAACTGCAACTCCTGCACTCTGGCCAAGGAGCACAAGCAATATAGACCGAATTCGTCTGTCATTTGGGGATGGAGTCCCTCCAGCCAAGATTAGAGCACACATGCAATGGAGGTATCTCCCCTATGATCAGGCACCACCTGTGGGTTAATCTGTGGGTTAACCAGAGGGATCTTGTCTTCATGAGTCAATCAGCAGCTTTTATAAGCAACGAGTTCACAAAGAATTTTAATTCCATGGCAAAATTTATCTTGAAGAATCTGCTACAAAAAAAATTACCAGCTTTTCAGCATTATGCTAAAAATTCAGGAGGTAAGTTGCAATGCAGAAAACTAAAACACAACCTGTTTTCGACAGACCATGTCACTTAGGCTAAAACAAATTCACAATCTGTTCTGCTTTCTGGGACTAACCCTCAGTTTAGACACTGACAGGAACTTGCTTCACTTGCACCAGCTTAGCCTAAGAGAACAGGCATGCAACTGAGTTCCTACAGCTTAACAAATGACCACATTAGCTACTTTGCTGTAAATGACATGCTCACAGCCCGTCCCAACTGAGAAATAAGGTGCTGGGTTAAACCACCAGGAAGGCTCAGCTAGTGCATCGTATGATTGTGATCCCTTTCAAGTTTGCATTTCACCAGAGTTGCACAGATGCTAATGCCAGCTTAGGTGTCACTAAAAGTTTAAATCCATTTCAGTACATCCATACTAAATATTTCTACCAACACAAGTTAATCCTCAAGTGACCTGGTTTTACTTAGACCTAAGCCAGAGGCAGGGCTGAAACATTCACACTTCACCTGCTTGACCTGCTGCCTACCTGCTGTGGTTTCCATAGATGAATTCAAAGTCATCCCTGCTGCGACCTTCTTCTGCCATTTAAAAACTAAGCTACAGCCATCACATTTTTGCACAAGCCTACCATGTCGGTGGCAGCGCAAGACTCAAGGAATGCATCTGATGCACAGAATGGAAAATTATCCTGCTACTCCCTGTGCTTAATATTAATTTTTAATCCCAATAAACAGCATAGTTTCCAGTCACATCTGCCTTGCCCATATTGATCAGGTCCATACTCCAACAGGCTTCTCATCCTGAGATGACATGAGTAGGACACCACACATCGGAGCAAGCAGGGAGGAGGTGGCAGGAACTGGCAAGCAGCATCAAAAAAAAAAAAAATTCAAAAACAAATGAGAAAGGGGAAATCTAAATTTCTGGTATGTTTTAAGGCCCTTTCATCCTACTATTTAAAACAACCAGCATGTTGTGTTATACCTGACAGATCTACTTCACATAATCACAGAACCTTTCTAAAACTAGTACCTTAACAGCACCAGGGAGACATGGCGATCTCTCCAGCTAAGAACCACTAGCAGAACATACTCAGGACACACATTGGTGAACAGGTGAAAAGTTTTCCTTCAGGATCATACAAGTCTGAACAATCCTTACAGAACGAAGGAGTTAGGCCTCCTCCAACTGAAGGAGTTAGGTCTCTTCTCCCTTGAGAAGAGAAGGCTCGGGGGGGGGGCTTCACACAGTATTCCAGCACTTAAAGGGTGGCTACAAAGAGGACGGAGGCTCTCTTCACAAGGAGCCACATGGAGAAGACAAGGGGCAACAAGTACAAGTTGCACCAGGAGAGGTTTCATCTCCATATAAGAAAGAAATTTTTTACAGTGAGAAAAATCATTCACTGGAACAACCTCCCCAGGGGTGTGGTGGAGTCACCATCACCAGAGGTTTTCAAGATGCGCTTGGACAGGGTGCTAGATAACCTCATCTAGTATCCCTTTCCCACGAAAGGTTGGACCAGATGATCTTTCGAGGTCCCTTCCAGCCTGGGCTGTTCTATGAGTCTATGATTCTAACTAGTGACAAGCTTGTTTAAGGTTTTATGGGAAACTTTTCCACACACCAAACTCCATGGAACTCAATAAAGCTCCCTCAAAAGGATGCAAGGGCTCAATAAAACCCATTGGATTGCTATTTCCAGAGTTCTTTGTTCCCCTTCCCAATGACAAACAAATCTCAGATTTTACAGGACTTTGCAAATAACCATTTTTCATTCCTCCCATTCCTTTTCATTCCTCCACTCATACCTTCGCACGACACAAGTCTTTCTGTGTTAGCCAATCTTTGGTAGTATTCTTCTTCCCAAAACGTCTACTGAAGTCAAAAGTATTTGCTGCGCCACTCTTTGCTGGTGCTGAGGGGAACCTCTGGATAAATGCAAAAAAAGGAAAATGTCTGCATAAAAAGCCAACCTGCTTTACAAAGATCAGGTTCTCATCTAGGTTCCACAATCAAGTTACAAACTGGGATAGAACGCTAAGAAGTTCACCTAACATCTTCACACTGTGCTGCCTTGCAAACCTTGTTATCTTTGTGCAGGAAGTACAAAAAAGCATCCTTGTAGCAGTTCTCAGGAATACTTCAGGATAGGAGATGGAGAACATTTCACACAGATGAAACAGAAACAGTGGAGACTGGGATATCCCAATTTAGAGCCATGATTTTAATGGTTTGGGCACGCTTCTTCGAAGAAAGATATATATAGAGATATATAAGAAGATGTTCAATTCTGCCCACTCACAATTTAAGCACCTCTTGTCATATCAGACCATCGCTTACTGAGTCAGCAGCCTACTCATGCATACATAAGACAGGCTGCGATACCATTTCCGAATGTACTAACACGGCTGACCAGCATTAACTTTTGGGATTCCTCTGGGAGATTCACGCAGTACTTGGATGCTAGACGGCCTCAACCTACAACAAGCTGACAGGAAGGACAGAGCACACACACACATTTCTGAGCATACCTAGGAGGGAGGGACAAAATCACAGAGATGTTCCTGTGAAGTAGGACTCACTAATGAATTCAGGCACATGCCAGGGACAGCAGTCCTGGAGAGCAGACAGACAGACCAGATCACTGTCTAGAACT
This sequence comes from Fregata magnificens, assembly GCA_013389945.1. Lineage (NCBI taxonomy): Eukaryota > Metazoa > Chordata > Aves > Suliformes > Fregatidae > Fregata > Fregata magnificens. Next base: position 33,331 of record WAAD01005991.1, read on the forward strand.
TCAGTGGGTATTAGGGGGGCCAGTTCCAAGACAGGAGCTCAATTACACCCAAATATCCTGGGATCCCGGTTACAGATACTGGTTTCATGTGTCCTGAACTTTGGTTCTTCACAGTAGAATCTACAGCTGAATGAATGTTGAGAGTCACTCACCTGCCAAGGCCTTTGCTGATCACATTCTCTCACAGGTCTTGGACACTTAAGTCTTAGTAGCCAGGTAGTGTCTGAGCTATTCACAGTACACATTGTTGGACTAGTCTGAGAGAAACATCAAAACATTCAAAAACATATAAAACTATTGTATAAACAGCAAAAACCTAGTTTTCTCACAATTCCCATCAAACAATGAAACAAATCTCTAAAGGCATTCTAACTGCTGATACCAGCAGCATTTTCCTATCACAGTAAGTTAAACAGAGAGATGAAGTATCAGGTTTATAGTCAGATACTGCCTCTGATAGTAACTGTCTGTCCTCATCTCCATGAGCAATGGATTGTACATTTTGTTTCAAAGAACAAAGTGATTCACAAATTATTCCAGAATGCTTGTCAGCTTTGAAAACATTTCAGAGTTATCAAATTCCACCTCCTGACTTTTACTTCTTCCTTTGTGCCTTTTTCAATTACATAAAAGTCACTTTCAAACAACCACTACATTCCACCATAGGGATGGTTGCATTTTAGTGGTTTTTAAAGTTAGTTCTACCAGACAAAGCTTATGCTGAAGCACTAACTCTGAGCTCCAGCCAGCAAATTCCATCTCCTCTATTGTACGTGCACCAGTATACTTGGATCAATTTATAACAGAGAGACAGCAAAACCACAGAGGCAGAATGCCCTTTACGGGAACCTCCATTTAAACCTCTATTTATTTCAGATTCACTGGAGACACACTGCTTCCAGGAAACGATGTAGTCATAAAATTACTTAGGTAAAGAGTGGACTTCTGCAGAAATACTGACCTCCACATTCTTCAGCCAGATCTTTCAGCTATGGAAAAACCCCTGTTTTTCAATTATTTTTGGCAACATCTAGTTAAAAGAAACTAGAAAGACTCTCCAAATCACGTATCTGGACAGGATAACCACCTTTTTTTGTACAAGATAACTTTTAAGAGTTTATTCTGTCCAACCCGGCACTTCAGTGATACCATCTGACTCCCAACTGACCTCTCTAGACCGCAGATTCAAATCTCTTACCGTTGGTTCAAGGTGAAGTCATTAATCTACATCTTTATTTGTTTCATTTCATATTCCCTGCTCTTATGCACTGATAGACACATCTGCCTGGGTATTCCTGCCTCCTCACAGAAATGCTTTCCTGTCTTTTCTGACTGAAAGAGTCAGAAACCACAGGAAAGCATATGTTGGAAGGGACGTCCGGAGGTCATCTGGTCCCACTGCCTGCTTGAAGAACAGCTAACCTCATAGCCAAGATTGCTCAGGGCCTTGCCCAGTCAAGTTTTGAAAATTTCCTTTCTCAAATTTGCAAGCTCATGTCCTTTACTCCAACGTCTTCTATAAAAGAAAAATCCTCACTTCTGCCATGTAATCCAGGACAAAGCAAAGCAAGGAAAAAAGCCAATGTAATCCACATGGTATGAAGGTCTTTCCTTCCCTCCTGCATAACTTTGCAAGTTTTCTCTCCTTTCATCAGACACAAGGAAAACTAAACGATTCTCAGTGGAATAGGTCACAACATTCCAGTCCTCTACTATACTTCTGTATTTTTTCAGCCACGGTAAGACACCTTCCAAAACCAGAAATACATACTAGCCTTAGCATTGTGGCAGGCTAGCGCGCACTTCCTCTAACATGATTTCCTGCCTTCTCTGCACAGAGGAGACAAAAAAGGCAGAGTAAAATAGAGGCTTACAATTAGGACACTACTACATGAGTACCCTGCCTCTCTCCATCTGGAAATGAAGATTTTTTTTGCCTACGTGTGCCCTGTGGCTTCTGCAGAGTTTTGTGCCTGCCATGGAGGCTGGTATTCCCTGTGAGAAGTCCCCTGCTCTAAAAATGATCTCCCCTTTTTCCAGACAGCCCAAGTCTCCTAAGCTCCAGGGAACGCAGTAAAGCATATCTGACCTCGTGGTCTCTGAGGAGCAGGGGAAGGATTCTCACAGTTTATTCTTCATCCTGCAATGACCGATTACAGGAGGCTGTGCACTATATTACCTGCATTGATAAATAACAGCAAGCGCACCCTGATGAGCACTGAACTAATTTCTGATATAAAATAAACAGTCAAACAGTGAGGACTGAAGAACATCCGGATACTTGAGGTGCTACAAACTTGGTATTAGACAAGCCAACACACTTTCCTATGAGCAATATATCCTACCTACCCGCAAAGGTGTCACAGGCTCCTGCTTCAGGCCATCTTTTCCAGATTTCCTTCCACTCAGAGCAGTTTTGTTCTTCTGAGATAGGGATGCTGTAAATCCCCGGACAAGCTTAAGATGAGGAAAATACATATTTTTATAGTTTCTAAGTTTACAAAACAAAGAAAAACCTCCACTAGCCTCCTTTCCATCTGTTTGCAGTAACTAGTATTAAGACTCCATCTTCATCCATCTTACAAAGACTGAGCCTTTCTGTGAGCACAAAGCAAAGGACATGTTTGCTCTCATCACAGAGGATTAGGACCCCAGGAGGGACAAAACAGAGCAAACAGAAAATCTGCCTGCTGTAGCAATCTGCCTTAAAGAAATCACATGTGGTGGAGTCTCTAGCTGCAGATCTTTTCCCCCCCAATCTTAATAACTAAAGCTGCCACTGAATCTTAATCCTTTATTTTTCCATTTTGTTTGGACTCTTGCTATGAGATGCCAACTCTCCATGGTTGGCAAAGGCAGGGCTCACTTGTATGAGACACCAGCTGTTTTGCAGATCTTAAAAGTTTAATCATGTGTTGGGACAGAAACACAGTAAAGGATTTCCAAAGTCTGAACAGATAAAACAAGACTTGAAGTTAATCTAACAGTTGTGTCCGCAAATGCTAAACCCCGTGAGCAGATTGGCTGTTCTGTATTAGGACATTTGTTCTGTTATGATCAAACCCGAGAATAACACTGCCCAAAATTTCTTGCTAGATATGCTTGCATCCTACTTCGCTGTCAGCAGTATAGCCTTGTTTCAGTAACTTTTTGTAAAGACAGGTTTCTCTTGATTCAGGAGTCCTGTTCGGTAAAGCAGAACATTCTTCCCCAAACACCCATCTGCTAAAATTCACACAGTCTCTGCCCAAACACGAGCCTTTGCAGCAGCTTTGAGAAGACAGACTTTAATCATTTCTGTGACAAAAAGTTAAGTATCCTCACACATGCCTCAGTCTTCTCAAAAGCCCTTTTCTGACAAAAGCCTTTATGCAGGCTGTGCCTGCAGGCTCATGCGTCACCATCTCCTCAGCATATGTGGACATCACCCTTTGCAAGCACAGCTGGCTGCCTTTACTGGTGGCTTGGTCCCCTCTGATTCCCTCAGGTGCCGGGACAGAGCACGAGAAGAGAACCAGCCTCTAGGGCAAACAGGGCAGCTCTATGAACAGCACCTAGTAGTTTGTGAATGCTAGGCTAACAGATAACGTGCACACGTCCAGAGGGCCACAGGCACGGGCCTGGGACCTCCACCTCGGAGGCAGCGACGGGGGCAACACCGGTGAGAGGGAAAGGCTGGGCCCTCTCAGGGCCGCAGGGGGCCGGCCTGCCCCGCACCCTGCCCCGCACCCTGCCCCGCACCCTGCCCCGCACCCTGCCCAGCCCTGAGGCGAGTCCCACAGGCCCG
>WAAD01005991.1:37862-53426 GCA_013389945.1 Fregata magnificens
CGCCTCCTGTCAGCCCGAGCGGGAAGGCTGTCGGCGACGGCCGCGGGGCCCGGCCCCGCCGTGCCAAGCCCTGCAGCCTCCTGCCAGGCTTCTTGTGGTGCCTGGCATCTGGCTGCGAACCCCTAGCCGGAATGCCTCTTACTCCTTCTTGGTTTATAATTCAAATACATCCTCATCGCTCAGGACAATAATAAATGCTCTAGCCTGATGTCTTTATGACAGGCTGTTCACTACGCCGCCTGATAAGCCCGGTAGCTTTATTTAGTGGCAATATTAATGTCCTTCCCAATAGCCTCGTGTAAAATAAACCTTTCTAGATTACGTAGCAATAAAGCTGCAAAGTTTATCCAGAGTTAGTTTACTAAATTGTATTATAAGATTTCATACATTATTGTGTAATACTGACTTCATTAAACTAAAATTGAAACTTAAATCTGATGTATGATATGGCTGTATTCTAGTGATAAGAAAATACTGCTGTTCTACTAATGAATTATAATTTGAGCACAATGGCACGAACAGAACTGTCGGTCTGCAATTTTTGCCAGCACCTAGTAGCTGGCCAGGATTGAGGTAAACAAGATGCCTATTGGCAATTCTCTGAAGATATAATCAGCAGCTAACTTCTCTTGTCGCTACTTACGCAGACAACCAGAGATACCATCACATGAGAGAAATGTAAGATTTATTCCCAAGCAGCACCCCAGTAGTGTCACACTGACCCAGAGGTCTAACAATAACCATGTTAGTGCTAACCATTTAAAAAGAAAATAATTTTTGTTTTGGGTCAAGCGTGGCCCAGAAACCACCCCTGGCCTCCCCTATTTCTGCTCTGATCTGCTGGTTGTAGCAAGTTTTACCTAGTCTCTTAGTCGTTTCACCCTGGATTATTTCCTCAGTGAGAGGAAAATTAAATGCCAGGAAAAAAAGAACCCAGAAATACTTACACTATAAAAATGTAACTGGACTTTTATGGCCTTTCTGATAAAGGTGACCATCTTTCTGCTGGTCTATTCTGCTGCTCTCTTGATTTTAGGATTTTTATTTTGTTATTTTGCTTATCTGACACCTAGCATTACTTCTGCTGAAACTCCTAAATTCCACTTGGAGGAAGATCTGGTTTCCAATATAAAAGCCAAGGGGAATGAACATTTATACATCTATTTCTTTTTACAAAACAGAAGGAAAATGAACCAACTGCAGGCTTTGCTGAATGACAGTCTTATCAGAACAAAGCATGTGGAAAACGCAGCTATCATCGACATAAAGGAAAGAAAAGTCTGTGCATCAACCTTTGGCTTTAATGTAAGAGATCAAAGAGCATCCTGGGAAGTGTCAGCAGAGGTAGAAACTCCAGGAATCTAGAGCACAAAGTAGCGATAATGGCAGGGAGCGCTGCGCTCTACTAAATACACTTGCTTCTTTCAACCTCGGAGATGAAGTTCAGGTACAGCCTAGCTGCTGTGTTGAGAGGCTAACTTGCAGAGTTGACTGCTAATTTCACATCTTTCATTTTTGGAAGGAAGATGCCATTTAACTGGCATTTTCAAGGAGTCCTTTTTAACCACTTTACACTCAGTGATTCCACCAGTAAAGCAGATGTACGTAGGTCCATTCTCTGGCACCGAGACCTGCTGGTATGGAATGTGCCATGCCCATACTATAACCCCAAAACAGTGACTGTACCAGGTTGCCTATGGGGAGCGGTCCTGGTCCATTGCAAAGTGTGCCTTGGAATTGTTTGGGAAAGGGCTTGCTGGCCCACGCCAAAACTCTACCTGGACTGCTCTGACAGTACTCAGAATTGCTCCCTGGCACCTTAAATTTGCTGGTATAGATGTAGCTTATCTGCTTTCATTGTCCATCAGCTGATAAACAGAAGAATAACAGCACTTCTGGGCATATCATGTTATATGGCAAAACTAATAGGCACTCTCTGACACAGTCCGTGAACTTTCCAGGAGTTCAGAAACGCTCCCCACAGCACAGTCATCCCTGTTTCATTGGAAGGTACTACTTCCTCTCCTAATCCCCACGACACCAGCTCTCAAACATTTCCAGGCAGTTTTTCCAGGGGTACATATTGCCACCCTTGGCATGCTCAGAAGAATGTGTTCAGAAGATGAAGCTCTTGTTAAGATAGCCCCATCCCTGGGGACAGATTCTCAGCAGAGGGAGTCATCAGTCATAGGTAATAGTGACATCGTCTTTAATATGTAAATGATCTTTAATATAAACCACAGCTTTTAGAGATGCAAGCCTGCTGGCTCTTCAGCAAGGCACATTACATGCTGAGGTCCAGAGCAAAGTCCTCAGCTGGCGTAAATTATCACCAGCTCCATTGACTTGAAAGAATTTCAGGCCAGAAGGGATCATTGGATCATCTCATCCAACCAGCTGAATATAGGTCTGCCAAACCAGCGACCCACTTACACATACACTGAGCCCAAGAGCTCATTGACATGAATAGATTTGTGACCTGTGTAGACTGCTCCATTGAGGTGCGATGATCTGGTTTGGACTTGCTAAAAGTTACACTTCCTCATTGAACACTAAGAATATTTGAAAACGGCATCCTTGGGTGAGCTCTGCGCAAGGCCACGGAAGGCTGCGTCCTACCCTATATTGCCTTTCAACAGAGGGGTCTGGTCGCCACAGGGCGCATTGCCTACCTAGAGAAGTGTCACTGAGTAATAGGACTACACAGATAGTAATCACAGACTAAGCAGATTGTTTCAAATGAGACTTTGAAAATATAGTGGACTGTACAGAAACTAGGTTTAGTTTCAAAGCCAGGCGGATTTTTTTAATTTCTTTTTTTTACATCATAATTTTAAGTGACCTATCAAAGACAGTGGGAGGGTGGAAAGCAGTTCATCATTGCAAAGAGGTGCATTTTTGGTCCATAATGCTGTGTTGTACTAACACAGGTGCCACCAGAGAATGCTTTAAACCTTATCTACACTTTCTACAAGAACTTACTGCAAGTTAGAAGGGGAGGACTCTACTTCAAGGAGAAGTACTATAAATGTGTCCGTGCGGATGAGCATTCCATCTATCTTCAAAATGTACGTTGACAAGAGCTGTGGCCATCCTGAGAGATCTGGACACTTCCTACTTCCTTCCCTTGCTGCCTGGTTACATGAATACCGTAACACAAGCAGAAAGCCTTCACATGCTTCTTTCTTTCTTTCTCTCCATATCACCTTCCCAGCAGGTGTGGAACGAAATCGGTGCAGAATACAAAACAGTGTGAGCTGTATAATACAGATTTAATGGGTAATACCATTAATTTCCCTAACACCAGCTGGAGGGCTTCTCATGTTCTCCTTTGAATCAGTTTATCTCTCTAATGCGGCAAAAAACTATCACTTCATTTTTTTGCTAGGTTGGTTTCTTGCCACATAAATGAATTAATCAGGTCATAGGAGGGCCTGGCAAGCCCACAGGCCAGAACAAGGTAGCAGGAGCAGGTAACTGGGTTGCGGGAGAGAAGAGACAGAGGTGAGCAGGACCTTGTTTGACAGCTGACTTGCCTTGTGGGACTCCAGCCTCAGTAATTCACCTATGAAATTCAGAAACAGAAACTGAGGATGCGGCTGCATGCAGCTATTCTCAGGATGGCAGAATTTTGGTACTACTGCCGAGTCACACAATCTGAAGTAAATACATCCAACTGGTTGTTACTGGGGTCTTCTTAATTCTTCCCCTCCCCAGTAAATCCATCCTGAAATGAGCTAAGCAACTTGAGAACAAGCTAGGCAGCTCTTAAATTTGGGTCCTGTTTCAGAAAAATGCAGTACTTTGCAATGTCTTTTTCCATTCCTTATTGCAAATGAGTGAGGCAGAGTTTGGGAGGCAGGGTTCATAAAACACTGAGCATGCTTTCATGTAAATACTAGTTATTTTATTTGCATTTATCAATGCTTTTGCGTATGACATTGAGCACTAGGATAACACTTCTTCAAAATGCTGTGCAATAACATTAATCAGTTGAAGTGAGAATAGGCAATATAATAAAGCATTTGACTGACTTGCTTTAGTAGTCAGCAGTCTTCAGAACATACACTGTCAGTGTCTGCGTCCTGGCTTAGACTTTGAGACAGGATTTGCCTTTTTTTCCCCAAGAAAACAGGTAGATTGGCAAAGAAAATGCCTGTAACTGGCCCAAATTGTAAGGCAATATGTATAGCTCTGTATTTTTTTAGAACCTTGTAACCTTATACCAATTTTCCATCTTATCTAGCCAGATGGAGGCCTGATAGTTGTGAAGACAAAGACTTTCATCCTGGTTGCTACTTACAGAGTGGGCATGTATCCCAGTGTGTGTGTGGAAGCTGTGGAGAAACTAGGTAAGAGAAATGGCTGTATCTATGTGCCTGCATGCCGGCATCCCACTGAGTAGCTCCACCCTTGCAAACAGCTTCAAAAATTAATCTGATGAACTACCAAATCCTGAAAATCTGGGAAGCTGAATACAGACATGGATTATTGCTCCACAGCTAAACCGTCTCCTGACATCTCATCCCACTGTGCTCGGTACACGTGCTCCAACGCCTCCAAGGGTATAAACAGGTTGCAGAACTCTCTCTTTCCTTGGCTTTTCTGGCACACGTTTTCTGTTAGTTACCCTTCAATAAAATGGGACCTGCCAGTCACATTTTCTTGACCTCACACGTGTAATGCTGAGGTCTTAAGCACACTTTTGTAGAGCATCAGCTTTGATACTCTGCTTCACAGTCCACTTCTTCAATGACACATGAGCTCTCTGAGGGTTTCAAACTTTCTCTAGAAAGCCTAGTCTCTAGAAGAAAGCTGGAGTCTCTTTGAGACGTACATGTGAATCTTGAGACGTCATGAAGCTAGTTTCTTTGTCTCACAGTAACAGAGCACCTCCTCTCTAACAAAAGTGCCCATTTCCTTCCCTCTGCTGCCTGAGTTTCCTTTGCGTGAGTCCTCTTAAGTTTGTCTCTCTTGGACTCAGTGTTTTAAAGCCTTGGTGTTAACATCTAACTCTTTGTTCCCCATTTGGGAATATTGCAAAACCCAGCCCTTCGCAGACCAACTGCAGAATCCTGACTGCATCTCAAATGTAGTTTTCCCTTTGTGTGGAGGTGCTGGCAAGGATTAACCACTCTTCATTGTCCTTGGTCTGGGAGATAACTAACAAGGGTTACAGATCTCATTGCTGTAATATATGGCTGACTCCATATCAAGGATACAATCATTTTATCGCATCATCCAAATGGATAAAATGCACAAGAGCAGGTTCCCAGAATAGTCTTGATTTTCACCATAGGGGTAATTCTAAGGAATTTCTAAGTAATTTCAAGGATATTTCTAAGGAATATTTTGTAAAGCAATAATCTCCAACTTAACCTATGTATATGCCCATCTCCTTTCACTGAATAGGAATGAAATGGTAGGCCCACTATGCTCCCAGCTTTTGTTCCTCACTTAGGTGCCTAAAAGTAAATGGAATTAATTTGTGGTTTGGGGCATAAGCTGGTTTCATCTGGAATGAGCTATAAGACTCTCAGTAACAAATTTTTCATCAGACCTTTTTCAAAAGGCTTTTACAATTCAAAAAGCTATGATCAAGGACAGGATTTTTAGAGGCTATAATGCAGGTTTTAAAACAAACTTGCCTGCTGGACCCTCAGAAGCCTGGTTCTTGGCTGGTGGGTTTGTGCTTGGTGCCAGGCTGGCAGAGACTGGCCTCCACTGCAGCCTCTCCACTTCTTCACACTTCACAGCCCCTGCACTTTGTTTAAACAAAATGCATCTGACCGCAGACAGGCCAGGAGAAGAGGGAAGTGGATTGCCTGTGTTTTTTGGATACTTCCTATGTTCGTTTCAGCCTCAACTATCAGAGCAACCTCAGGCTGCTTTATGTTATGTTCTGCTTTCCATTGTTCTTGGCCATCGTTTTTGTCAGTGTCTCACAGCAGGTTGAGCACAAAACCGTTGTACCAGCACTGCACTGCCTAGAGACCCTCGATTTTCTTGTGCTCCAGACATGATTTTGCCTCATCCCTGTCATATTTAGCAGCTGTGATGGATCTGTTAGAGATTAGGTATTGTAGGTCTTTGTCACTGACGTGCATAGCCAGCACATTAACTTCAAATTAAACGAATTTTGGGGGACATTTATGTGCTGGGCTATGAACTGAGGAACAGAGAGATTTCCCATCCTGGTAACATTTGGCATAAGGTAAGGACGAACAGCTTCAAGCAGTAACCTCAAGGACGTCCACTGGGTTAAGTCTACTGAGAGCATCAATAGGAGTTTTTAATCACTGGGTCAAAACGGGTATGAAATTCTACCAAACCAGAATGGTCCTTCCAGGTATGGAGTGTTTTCAAGGGATTGTTTCCATCTAGGGCAGCATTAAGGAGACTTACTAAATCTAAGAATTGGGCCTTATATTTTAAGCTAACTTCAGACTAACTCCATCCTAGCCTTTTTCTGCAGTACTACAAATGGAGCTGGAGCAGATCCAGAAGGTGTCATTCTGTTATTTAGCCCCAAGTCTGTCCAGCTGGCTTGGTAATAAATTCAGGAGCCATATCACAGTTGATAATAGCTTCTTTGCTGCTACGGGAGGAAGGCAGAAAGTGTCAAGTTGGGAGATTGCAAAAAATGCCAACACTTGCAAAATTATTTAACAAGGGATTGTACACAAGTTATTTGGTCTTGCAAATAGTCACATTGTCCATAACTGGCCACTGTTCCTGAGCAAAGTCTAAGGTCTAAGTGTTTCCAGGGCCAGATTTGCAGTGGTTTTGACAATGTGCGTTTTCTGGGGTTTATTCTTGCTGTTCTGGATGATTTCTTTGCAAAAAGAAAGCAAAGTAGCTTTTCTTTGCATGTTACAAGAGATTTCTGAAAATGATTTAAAGTGCTCAGTGTTTATTCTTTAAAACAGGTAATACCTCATGAATAAGGTATTAATATTTTTAATTTTCAGCTAGAAATATAGCTGTCTTCTTTTGAGTACAGTATAGTCTGAGGTGGATTTGAACTTGAAAAAAAGCATCTCCATTACAGCAATTCTGTATATGATTTTTATCACCGATGATCTAATTTTTTTTATTTATTTCCTTGTGTTATTATAGCGGACTACTTTAGAGAGAAAGGTAGCTGAATCAGCAGAAAACTTGAACTTCATCAACCTCAGAAGGACTGCTCATAAGGAAAGAAAGTGTAGAAGTTTGAAGCATTATCCAATTTAAGCAAGAAACTGCTGCTTTACAACATTCCAACTACTGAGTTTCCTTCTGTTTTTTCAAGAACACTTGAGGGCTTGCTGCTTCTAAGAGGACTACCCTATGCATCCAAGTTTCTTAACTGAATTGAAAGTGATGTCTTCAAGATCTGGTTTAAGATGCTCTGCTTAATCTTTCTAACGTTGTCTTTTAGTCTGTGTCCAGATAAGAAAATTACTAATCTCACTAAGCAAGTAAGTTCTCTAATAGCAATACAGCTATGCGTAGCATCACAGACCCAAGGGATGAAGGCAATTGTTACATTAACAGATTTTCAGATTGTCCTGTACATCTTTGAATATTACAAATAAAACACATTTTTAACATGTCAGTTTGCATTGTCATTGACTGCTATAGAAAGTTATTTTAAACTGTAGTGGATTGCAAAGTTCCGTGAGGACTGGGAAGGAGGGACAATGTCACTACCAAGCTTGCATCAGACTGTGTGTACTATAGGACATCAAAGAAGACCAGTCTCAAGAAGACCAGGCTCCATGATCTTTTAATCTGCAGAAATGAATAAATCATTAGCTCTTTGAGTCACATGAGAACAAAAGAATTTTTAGCTATATTTGAGTCTAAATTACTTTAGTTTCAAAGAAGAGTTTAAAAGCCTGAATCCAAAAATCTCAAGATAGGACAAAAAATCCACAGAAGAATCCCACACATGGACAGACATATGATTTATCATTTTTAAATACTCTGAAGTGTCAATTTTATTCCCTGACAACTCAAATACTCAACAGCTGGTGACCAGGACACAGAGAAAGGCATGATCTGATCCTTCCCCCCCTGGGGGAAACGGTAAAGCTCAACAGAGAGGTGCGATCAGGCAGCTAAGACATCAGGTAGAAATGCACCGGGTTGACAGATGTGAACGAGTAAACTTTGAACACTGCTGTCTTACAGGAACAGAGCACAATAAAGCCTCCTCAGGTGGATATATAGCATAAGGACAGTCCCAGCTCACATGCCCTTAATGCAATTTAAGTAAATCCAGTCTGCACTACTCCGAGTTCAGAAATCAAACCATCGGTTCAGTGCTCTGCCCAAGAACATACAAATATGCACGCATCCAGGGGGTCAGCACGGCAAAGGCATTAGACCAAACCTCCCTGTGTGCTGAGGGGGAGCGCGGATCTCTACCTCAATGCCAAAGGGGAACATAGATTCCTGCCTCAATCCGTGGAATAAACCAGGTCCGTGAATAGTAGAAATTATGGTGAAATGTACTAATATTTCTGACTCTGCTCACGTCTTTCCCTCCGAAGTAAAATACAACCTCGTCCTGTTCCACCCCTTGACTTGCTGGGGAATAGCTGATAGCAAGGGCAGAGCTGGGAGAGGAGGAACTGGGATCGGACTCTGTTCCCGAGGACAGGCTGGGTTCATTCCTGGTGTGGAGAACGTCCTCCCATCTTTACAGGAAAAAGCTGAGTCACAAATTGTGCTTGGGAATCACATAACTTCTTTAAATTGTTGGTTTTGGCCACTGCTGGCAGATCTGACAGTTTGAGGTTGTTGCACTTGGTTGGAAACTTGGTTTTCAATTCCTGCGGTTTTCTGTGCATTTGAAAGGAACGCAGATATTCGGATCTTCACTGTATTTTTTTTTATATTTTTGTGGGTCTGCTTCTAGCAACAATTATAAAAATGCAGTTTAGTGGACTGTGTTGGAAGAGGGACAAAAGCTTCTTTCACATTTTTAATTGACTAAACTTAGATTAAGAGGGCAGAAGCATCTGTTACGGGGTGGTATCTGGTGGGCTTCCCATTAAATTTTTGTGCTAATATGGCCAAATTTTGTGGGACTGGATTAAACGGTTCAGCTGAAAACAACAAATAGACAGCCAACCTCAGAAAGAAAAGCCTTTAAGTTACATTTTATACAAATAATTGGAAGTCTTTATTCACCATAGAATAGCCACAGAGCACCACCCCGTGGGGATTTACATTCCTGGCGTTTCAAGGTGTTCATAATTCCGCATTTGCAGTCTTACAACAAATTATTAAGTATGCACTTAGCTTTTCCTGTGCAGACATCATATTGCAAGTGATTTTTACAGAGGGTACGGTGGTCTGTCACACAATGCTGTTTACCTGAAGAGGCTCTGGCTTGCAGCCCACCCTGCACACGTCTTTGGCTGGCAGCCCTATACTGTATACAGTATAGTATCAGCTCTTGGGAAGTAACACAGTCGTTCCCGTTGTGATTCTCTCTTCTTCTCATTTCCTTCCACCCAGCATCCAGGGGCAGAAGGAAGACTGCTCCAGATTTGACTGTGGCAGGCAGGAGAAGGCTTGACATCTCAGCCCATCTCAACAACTGCTGGTGCCAAAACTGAGGAACGCAGGAACAGTGTCTGAGGAGTTACTTCAAAGACTCCTGCAGCGGTGGGACCCCTGCCAGAGCGCATCAGGCACACAGGAATCACTTGCTCAAGCAAGGGAAATAAATAGGAATTTTTAAAACCGTTTGTAATCTTTCACTCGCGCTAACTTACTTACCATTGTGCCTTTGTGTATCTTCAAGTTGCCATCTACAGGGTGAATCGTAAGGCAGCACTTACATGATTCTAGATGCTCTTTCTGCTGAGAGCTTTAAAATCCCATTTTGTTTCTACTATTTTAAGGGCCTGTGTCCTTTAGTCAGGTGAGCACTGGGGCCCTAATCATGCAGGAAGTCGAGAGCAAAGGATTTTATTTTCATTTGCGTGCTACTTTTTAAAGTTAAGGTGGGTGGGAGGTCAGCGCTGCTGGATCCACGCACGGCTCTGTGCAGGGTTAAGGCCTATGACTTGATAAGAAGCAATCTTCATGGTTTGTCAAATGGCTTTTGCAATGATATGTTGTGTCCCACTGCTAATGTATTTCTTTGCATTATAACTCCTCAGCTTTCTCTGGCAGCCCTCCCCTCTTCTCCCTTCGAACTGTGTCACAGTTTGCATTGTCCATCTGCAGAGTAGAGTCTGGGGAGCTGTGGTTACTGATTACTGAGATTTTCCAGCTGCACATAAGTGTGTCTGCATTCATGCTGGGTTTTTTGGTTTTAGGGTTTTTTTCAGAGAAAATGTTGGCAGCCTATTTTGATTGCCCAGTGTCATGGTTTAACCCCAGCCAGCAACTAAGCCCCACATAGCTGCTCGCTCACTCCCCCCGTCCCGGTGGGATGGAGGAGAGAATCGGAAGAGTAAAAGTGAGAAAACTCATGCATTGAGATAAGAACAGTTTAATAACTGAAATAAAGTAAAATAATAATAATACTAATCATCATCATAAAAAAAGAACATACAAAGCAAGTGATGCACAATGCAACTGCTCACCACCCGCTGACCAGTGCCCAGCCAGTCCCCAAGCAGCGATCACTGCCCCCCGGCCAACTCCCCCCAGCTTATATACTGAGCATGACATCACATGGTATGGAATATCCCTTCGACCAGTTTGGGTCAGCTGTCCTGGCTGTGCCCCCTCACAGCTTCTTGTGCACCTGGCAGAGCATGGGAAGCTGAAAAAAGTCCTTGACCAGTGTAAGCACTGCTTAGCAACAACTAAAACATCAGTGTGGTATCAACATAATTCTCATACTAAATCCAAAACACAGCACTATACCAGCTACTAGGAGGAAAATTAACTCTATCCCAGCTGAAACCAGGACACCCAGGAGGCACAGAAAATCTCTGTGTGAAAGAAGTGATGAAACCACATCCAGGAGAAGGAGAAGTTCTTGTGAAGGTCTCTGCCAGCGGTGTGAACAGGGCTGATTTACTCCAGGTATGTCTATGTTAAGCAGATTTATGCACCTGAAAATGACACCAATTTTTCAAGCCCCTACCTGAAGCCTTGACAAATCTGAAAAGTTAAAAGAGATTGGACCTGGTGAGCATTTGGATGGGAGAGTTCGTAGAGCTGAAAGAAGAGATGTCTGTTGATTCAGCAGATGATAAATGTTTTTATCTGGGTCACTGCAATGCTGGGGTGGCATGGAAAGGCAGCTGCCTTTCAAGAAAAGATGTAAAACCAAAGCTCTGGTCTTTCTAGATGCTTAGACCATTCTCTGGGCATTTGAGATGAACATGAAATGTTCCACTGGCTCAATTCCAGTGTGGGAAAATCACAAATTGTTAAGTCTGAGCTGCTTTAATGTGAGCTGAAAGCCACGCTCTGCAACTGGAGATCATAATACCTCCCCAGCATGGACTGGCCTGGACAAAGGGGACTTGCAATAAATTGAATTTGCACACAGAGAATAAAACATACTTAGAAAACAAGAAGTGTTGCCAGAGGATAAACAATCCTCAAATTACTGGAACATTTGCACAGTGCAAAATTGGGATTAAATAAATCGGAATTTAGGCTGGAGGCATGTGAGTAAAGTATTGCAGGTCATTACACTCATTGATGTGTGGCTTTTCCTTGCCCTCTTTTCTTTTGTTTTAAAGGAGAGGAAAGTACCGTCCCCCCAAAGGAGCAAGTGATATTTTAGGCTTAGAAGCAGCTAGGAGCATGGCTGGGCTCAGACCTGGCTGCAAGGGCCGGCGGAAGATTGGTGATGCAGTGATGGCTCTGCTCTCCAGAGGTGGCCAGGCAGAATACGTTACAGTACCCGAAGGGAACCTGATGCCAATTCCCAATGATATGACTTTTATTCAGGCTGCAGCCATTCCCGAAGCCTGGTTAACAGCCTTTCAGCTGCTGCATTTTGTAGGTGAGAGGCATATTTGCAAATCTATCCCACCAAAACGGCTCGTCTTCCTTTCTGTTATGAAATCCTCTCTTTGTTGCCTCCATCTGAATGCTGTTTGCCTTCAAAGAACCTTTTCTCTGTCGCTCCATTCATGTGGGTCAGAATCCGGTATGCCAGACCAATCCTGAAACCTTGACCACATCTCCCCTGTCACAACTTACTCTGCGGATTGCATATTTACAAGGAAGGATATGGAAAGATGGTCAGTTTTTCTTTTCTGTATTTCTCAGCTTGAATGGCGATTTCCATTAACCCTAAACCCTGAAATAACTTACATCTTCAAACAACTGAAAACACATCCTGCTTCTAAGGATTTAACTTTGCTGCAAGCACAACCATCTAATGAACTTTCTCACTAATTGCCTCTGGATCTACAGTAGACAACATCTTCTTGTGCCTTGTTTCACAGAGACATTAACTGTAGGTAAAAACCCCTCTGAGCTGATTTAAAACAGGCAAAAATTCACTCTTCATTTTGAAAATGTGCGACAGAGGCACCAACAATAGCACTGCCAGGGTTTTCCTCAGTTGACAAATATCCTTCTTCCACCCTCTTCAGCAGTAGCATCTAAAAGCTCCACTAAAGAACAAGAGTTAGAAACAAGTAACTTTCCTCACTACCCAAGATGTAAACTCGCTTTGAGCACTGTTGCTTCCTGGGGGTCTGCAGTCAATTAGGACCACATCTCCAGGACTACTCGGTGCCTCACTTCCAGTAGCAATCAGTGGAACACAAACAAATGTGCTAGGGCAACTGGTAGATGGTAAGATGATAGGTAGAACTGGTCCTTAACCATCACCCAGCGCTTCTGGCATTTCTCCATTGCTGAGTGCCTGATGTCTCAGTATTAACATCCTCCGAGTGTGTTTTCTGTTGGCTGCAGCGGATGGTCCCGGTGTAAAAAGGCTGACTGCGCTCACCTAAGCAGCTCAGTCACGGATGCCCAGAACTGGACAGGGCCAAGCTAAAGTCATTCCACTGAAGTCGGTAAAACAGAGTCCTGTCGGTACACTGCGAGCTATGTTAGTTCTGGATTTGTTTCTTTTATGAAGACGTAAACAAAGCCAACAAGGCCATCTCTTTCAGCTTCCTCTTCAGTATTTTCCACGCTGATCATGTTTTAATCCAAAGGTGGTGCCAAAAGGGTATCCATTTCCCTTACGTCCTCCTTCAGGTAAAATACAGAAGGGCGAGAGAGTGTTGATCCACACTGGAGCTAGCAGAGTTGGTGTGGCAGCCATTCAGCTGGTAAGACTGGCAAAAGCTATTCCCATTGTGACAGCAGGAACTCAAAAGAAACCGAAAGCAACAGCAAACACCAGAGCAGCTGTGGGGGTTCAACTACAAGAATGGGGATTTTAGTGAAAAGTTCTTGGCGTTCACCCAAGGTAGGAACCTCTATGTGAAAGACACTGTTACAGTTGAGCAGGAGTGTGCACCTCCTAACGTATATGCACATGGACTCAATTTCAGCTGTCACCTTAGTCGGTGAAGGAGCAGACAGTAATGACCCTGTTAGCCCAACCTAACATCCGGTTCAGCCCAAGAATCTATCTTTCCTTAGTGTAATTGTGCTGTTTTCTGCATGGACGCTCTTTGGCTTTGTGTTCATTTGGGGCATAAATATTGTGCCTGTGTTATTGTTGCCTCCACAAGGAACTGTGGGACCAAATCCTCGCACTTGTCTTCGTAAGTGTTAGAATATGGGAACAAAACTTAGTTCTCTTACTGTTAGAAAAATTTTGCTTTTCTAAGCATTTGGGATGGTTTATGAAGGAGTCCGCATCTGGATACCTATGATGATTCTTTTTTTGTGCCTGATTCTAGAATTCCTTACAAATCATTGTGCCAATTCCTAATTTCAGTAAAAAGGTTTAAATAAGAATTGCAGGACTGATTCTGTACCTATACAGAACAAGGTTTTAGCTTTGTCTGAAATTATCTTACCTTTAATGCAGCTCAACTACATTGCTGAAATCTTTTCTGTTTCTACTTGAGGTTCTGGAGTAGATATTATTTTAGATTGTGTTGGTGGCTCATACTGGGAGAAGAATCTCAACTGTCTGAGTACTGACAGCCGGTGGATTATTTAGGGACTACTGAGTGGAGGTGAAGCACATGGAGATTTGCTTCCAAGGCTGCTTTCCAAAAGAGCGAGCATCCATGCAAGTCTATTAT
Source organism: Fregata magnificens (assembly GCA_013389945.1). Lineage (NCBI taxonomy): Eukaryota > Metazoa > Chordata > Aves > Suliformes > Fregatidae > Fregata > Fregata magnificens. The sequence goes on from WAAD01005991.1 coordinate 52,055, forward strand.
GATCACGAGGCAAGGAGGCAAGTAATGGCTATCAAGTGTATACAGTTTGACCTTAAAATCAATGATAGTTTTGAGAACTGTCTTTTGATACCAGTGTTAGAGCAAAATCTAACGCACTATTACCAAAAAAGCACCACCTTGAATTGTTACTACATACTTTGGAAACATTGCAAAATTATAATTTCCCTTCTCTATTTTTATCAAATGCCCCCCTTTTACAACTACTGAATCAGAGGAATGATACCCAGGACTTCTTAATGTACTTCATGAGTACCATAATCTAAAGATTTGGCCTAAGAAAAAACAAAACTCAGGTGATTGGGCAACTTGATCAAGTTGGGGCGGGAGGGGAAGGGGAAAACCTCTATTAGATCATTTTTCAAAGTAGAGACCGAGGCCATTTGGATGCCCAGAAATTACCAAGGAAAAATCACTTTATGTGGAAAATTCTCAGATACCACAGTAAAAGACAGCAGTGTAGAGCCCTAGGATATGTTCTGTCCATGGTATAACACATAATATTCTCAAAAATTTTATCAGTTTGAGTTTAAATGGTTCTTCACTAAGCTTATACCACTTGTTTGGAGAATTTAATTCAATTAAAATATAATTAATCTAGAAGTTTTCTTCTTGTTTGTAGTTTACACCGGTCAGATGATTACATGTCCATCTCCCTATGAGAATGTCAGACGAAGTCTCCCTGACAACTGTGCACATTTTGTACACTGTGCTTACACATACCTCTGTGAATGAAATGATTGGAAATAACCTTCAGAATGCTTTCATTTTTTCTTCAGTATAAGGAACAGTTGGTGAAAGCTTTCACAGAAAACAGGCTACCGAATTTTTCCGGAGGAACCTCCCCTCATCTCCAACCAATTGTTGACAGTGTTTACCCTCTCCACGAGATTGCAGAGGCACACAGGATCATGGCAGAAAACAAGAATATTGGCAAAATTGTCACCAAAATGCCTGCTTCGTCTTAAGGAAAGGCCTACTGCTGTAGTTGTTTCAGGGACAGAATCCTTACGGGTGTTTGACAAGCACAGAATCTGCCATTTCTGCTTCCGACTCCGGAATGATTTATTGTGGGAGGAAGCCACAAAGAAGAGGTAAAGCAAAGCCTTACAGGACGCGTTTAACAAACAGGTTCGGGTTGCAGCTCTAGCATCGTGTCTTGAACGTGTCAACAAAATGTCGGCGAGCGCTCCTCGACGCTGGAGAAAACCGGCAGGCACCGACTGCCAGCCTCAGCTCCGGGCTCCCTTACCGTCTGCTTTCCAGAGCCTTCTCACCCGCGTCCACCACCGCCCGCAGGCCGGGCCCCTTCCCCTGACAGGGATCCCGCACGGCGCCCAGCGGCGGCCGCCTT
>WAAD01005991.1:53450-107419 GCA_013389945.1 Fregata magnificens
CGTTCGCGGAGGGGCGCAGAGACCGGCGCGCTGCCGTTTCCGGCGCGGTGCAGGCTGGGATAGCATCCGGGTCCCCCGCTGAGGCGAGCGGCGCGCTGCGGAGGAGGCCCGTGCCCCGCCGGTGTTTCTCTCCCAGGCCGCGGCCCCCTCCCTTCGACCGGCGCCATGGCGATGCAAGCGGCCAAGCGAGCCAACGTGAGTGCTCTCCCCTGCCCCCTCCCTGGCCCGCCTCAGCCCTCCGGGGCGGTGAGGAGGGCTCCCTCGGCCCGGGGCTGAGAGCAGGCCTTCCCGCCCGGCCTGGGCTCCTTCCTCGTCCCCAGCCAAGGGAGCCCGTCCTCCTCCAGGCAGGCCTCTTGTCCGACAGAAACATGTCAGGTTTGTAGCTGTGGAGGGTTAAAAAGGGACCTGTGAAGCCCACGGACTCTCTCGGTGATGTTAGCCGCAAGATTTAGCACGTAGGCTGCTGCTTTTAAGGTTTGAAGTGAGGTCTAACACACCATACGTTGTTTCTGCATCAGATTCGGCTGCCTCCAGAAGTCAATCGGATTCTGTATATTAGGAACCTGCCGTATAAAATCACAGCGGAGGAAATGTATGATATTTTTGGGAAATACGGGCCTATTCGACAAATCAGAGTGTAAGTATTTTAGTTTTCTTTGAGAAGTTAAGGATTTTATGTGCTTTAGTATACATGTTATATGTCAGCATTCCTGTTGCAGTAGGTAGCCACTGGATGTCACAGGTGAAAAAGTTAAACGCACTTTAGCAGTATCCCTGTGCGCCAAAGATGGATGTTATGCTATTTCTCTTATGTGGGAATTTGTTAGAAAATAATATTGCTCGTAGGTAGGGTGAAAAAGCTTAAATTTGATGTGAACTTAGGTAAGCTGGTAAAAATATGACTTAGTCTCTTAAATAAATCTTAAATACAGCTAACCTTTTACCATAACTAAAGGTAAAAGTAAGAAAGGCAGAAGTTTTCATATTTAATGAGTATTAGATGCTTAACTAATGGGAAAATAGAGATGTTACTATTGCTGCTGGACCTGTCAACCAGAAGCAACTCCCTGTGTGTCACATACAGCTTGTCCCCAAGCTATGTAGTCTGTGGATAATGGCAATCTGACTGTAATTTTGTTTTAAAATGCACGGAGGTTATACATGTCTACAGCAAATCTGAGGCTTTTCTCTTTAGTTATTTCAAATATTGAAGATCCGAGAGTACTCTCTGAATGCTGTGGATTAAACCACATCTGGTTAGTATTATGTTCTGCTGTTTCTAGCAGAAAGAGTTGGCTGAAGCTGGAATTCATGAAGAGCTTTTGAGAACTGTAGTAAGGGTGGTTGGAGTATTGGCACTCGTACAAAAGGATTTTTTTTTTCCTTGTGAAAAATATTTAGTAAGGAGAGGGGGAGGAAACAAAACTTGGTGTTTAACACTTAAAAACATTGTAAGTCATATTTCAATAGATGTACAAATAGAAGGGAAATGTAGTTTATATTTGATATGGGGTTTTTTTTATACTGCTTTTATCTGGATGTTGGCAAAATAATCTGCAGCATCTCTGTGTTCTTGACTGGGTTGCTGATTGGATTAGAGCAGCATTATCCTTGTCATTTATATCACTCTCCATTTCCCTGTGCTCTGAGATTGGGATGGGTAATTAATCTACTAAATATGTTTAATTGTTTTCCTTCTGCAGGACGTAAATACGTAAACAGTTAAACAGACTGAACTTTACTACCCCAAATAGAAGTGCTCATTCCAGAGCCGTAGTGATTAAAAATGATTGCTTAGTGTATAGAATAAAGTGAGTTTTACGTCTAGAGTTGCCTTCGGTAAACAAACAAGGACAGGCAGGACATACTGCTGATGCTGGGTGGGAACATCTAGCTCGTGAGATCCCTCTCGCATAGGGAGGGGCAACAAAACTGACTGGGGAAGTGGTTAAAGGAACAAGAGACAGCACAAACTTACTGCTTGGCCAAATAGGTAGAATTCTTCACTAATAAGCGTAAATGAGAAGTAGTATTTAAGGTTTCTGGAAACATGTAGGCTGGGACATAAAGAATTAAGACATATTAGGGGAGCTTTCCATCAAAGCGATGTGCTGGCATATGCGTCCAAGAGGGAACTGTAGGCAGCCTCCCCCCTGGTCATTCAGAACCACTGCTTCGTGTTGTTTTCCGCAGAAGTCCTAACATTGCCATAAGACAAGGCATAGCGTGGAACTCCCTTTGTAATGACTCTTGTGCTTTGTGCAGGTTTTATCCCATTCTCCTCTTCGTTTTTGTACGCATCCTGGTGTGGATATGTGTGATGTCATTTGTCCTCGGGAGTTCTCTTCTTAGAAGCAAGCACCTTAGAGAGAGTTATTCTGATTATTAAGTTTGCTATAACTATCTTTTAGCTGAGGTCTTTTGATCTGTCAACTCTGTCATCTCTCTGGGCTAGTTAGCGTTATGCGCCCAAACGTGTCTTCTGTCCCTCAGGCAAAGGAAATTGAATTGATGGTCTGACAGGTGATGGTTGTGTGTCTGAAGCAGTCTTGCAGCAGCGGGGCTGTTTCGACTCTTTTGAATTGACTTTGTGATGTGCCAAGAGCTGTATTCCATCCTAGGGAGACATCTGGTCCAGACAGCCATTAACTGACAGCCTGGTCTTTTAATATTAAATAAAACAAGCTAATTGCTGTAATAAAAACTTAAAGTATTTCCAGAAATGTGACAACCCCTGACAGCAACAGCTTCTGATAGTTGTTGCGGAGAGGTGAATTCCCTTTGGAGCATAACGCAGCACATGTTCTGTCACATTTTCCTGTCATCTCTGACTCTGAACTGTAGGTGGAGATCGGTGTGGAAAGCGGGGATGTATTGTAATATCTAGAAAAAAATAGCAATAAATTGTTTTTTAATGAAGTTGCATTAGTTAATCTAATCTCAGTCACTGCTAAAGACTAATAGAACTATTTCCTGTTTATTTTGTTTAACATTAAAACTGATCTTGCCTGCAGTGGAAACACTCCTGAAACTAGAGGAACAGCCTATGTAGTCTATGAAGACATCTTTGACGCCAAAAACGCTTGTGATCACCTGTCAGGATTCAACGTGTGCAACAGATACCTCGTCGTTTTGTACTATAATGCAAACAGGGTACGTACACTTGGGGTTTTTTTAAGTTACCTGTGAACATAGCTAGCACAAAAAAAAAAATCCGTTTGAAAAGACAGTTGCTTGGATATTTTTAAGAAATAAATCCAAACTGGTAGAGGGAATGGATTGGATAAATTGTCAAGATTTCATCTTTACGTGGTGATTTCTGTGCAAAAATGTACCTTTGGACCAAGGGTGTGAAAAAAACATGCTTCTGGTGAGTGTACTTTGGAGAAGAGGTAGCAGGGGCCTTACAACTGAACAGGTCCAATAGGATGTGAGGTCTCGTTTACAGGTAAGAAGTCCCTAGGTCTTGATGTTCTGCCTGTTACTGATGGTGTCCAGGGTACTGTGGCATTCTCTTGAGGTCGAGAATTAAGCAACACTATTTGTCTGTGATGTTGATGCAGTTTGTAGTGATGTTATTGTGGTTACGGAGAAATAACATGTCATAAGAAGAGATTTTTCTTCTTCTCACATCTTTTATTTTCCTAATTGCAGGCATTCCAAAAGATGGACACAAAGAAGAAAGAGGAACAGCTTAAGCTTCTCAAGGAAAAATACGGAATTAATACAGACCCACCAAAATAAACTGATTTTTTTGGAAAACTGTTTGCAAGCCCTGCCGCTGAGTTCTTGAACTAAACATAGGAATTCTCAATGAAGTATAACTTCTTTTTTTTTTTTTTTTAAATTTGATAAGCTGTAATTTGACTCTTTAGATCTTCACATTAGAATTAAATAAATGTAAAACATGGGAAGATCTGCTTTAAGATTAAATCCCCCTAAGTGGACATGGCTTCTCTGTGTTGTAAGGGTGACCTGGTAAGTGCTGCATCACCACAGTCCTGTTTCTCGCAGGACTTTACGAGATGGGACCGAGCACGTTGAGTGTTTCACACCTCCTGAAGTTCTGCCAGTCTCTGGGGCAGATTTTGAGCGTGGCTGCCAGCTCATGCAAAGAGCTCAAGGGGCTCTGTATGAGCTGCCTACGTGGAGGTAAATTTCATTTGCTACTTTTTGAAAATGGAGTACTGCAACTAGTCTCCCTGCCACAGGGATTTTTGTGCTTTTTTAAAAAAGAAGTAAGTGTGGTTTGGTAGTTCATCACACCTGTATATATTGTACACAGTTGGTTGCACCTTTCTCCCTCTGGAAATCTTTGACGGAGCCTAACTCCATTATGTGATCGTTAGGCTACTTCTTACTAGAAACAAAGCAAGCCCAAATCCATGTTTGTAACAAAGTTTCTTTTACAAGCTATAGAAAATGAATGGTCTTTTAAAATGATCCAGCTGCTTAGGTGACTTCAGTCAAAGTATCTTGTTGCCAGTGATCAAGATGAAACAGATAAGCTGCAGTAAAATAATCTTGCTCTAATAGTGTGTTGCTGCAGGGCTGACTCGGTGGTGTACGAGATCTTTGCTAGGTGTACCGGGTTTGTACTCGAGTTAGTACGAGCGGCAGGAATACGCTTCACGCCTTTTGATGTTAAGTAGAGAACACCCGACCAAAAGGAGACAGTAGATGATGGTGGTAATTCTAGATACCTGTAATACGATTGTTTTCTACTCTGTGTGTTTGAACTGTAATATATTTCATGTACATAAATTTTAGATGTAGTATCTGGTGGAGGAAAAGGAAAACATTTAAATTTTTTTGGCTCTTTTTTTCCAGCACTCATGTCCTGTGAATAAAAATTAGCATATGCACAACCAGTATATTTTGGAAGTGGAAAAGAATAACTTCTACCTCTGTTCTGAACCAGCTGGAAGTCCTGGGAACGTTGGTAGTTATCCTGCCTCTCAGGAGGATTTATTTGCTTGGATGTGATGTTTAACTCCCTGACCGTACAACTTCCAGCCAGTGCAGAACATGAGCAGATGCAAACACGCTTTGCCTGAGGATTTGTAATTTAAGTTAAATTTTGTTTCAGTGCATTACAGCGTCATAAAGTAATGTTTCCATTTTCTTATCCTTAGATTTTTGTTGAAATTTGTCACTTAAAGAACCATGTGGTTCTTATGTCCATTTAGGAAAAAAAATAAATGTGTGTCTACATAGTTTTGCTTTCTTCATCACGGCTTGCTTTATGCTGTGGTACTTCTGCGTGTGACCTTTGCTTTTAGAGGGGAAGTCATTCGTCACCTGAATGTTTGTGACACAGGGAAGAATTTGTAGAGCATCTGTCCCCACGTGTACAGGAATGTTCATACATGTTCAGTGCCTGAGTGATGGGGAAGACTGCCTGGCTGTGGGTACCTCAAATGGAGGAGCTCCCTTGCAGTTTCCATGTGCTGCACACGTCGTCTCTCAGCTGGAAGGCACACAAAGGGTGGTGGTGACACTCTGAGCTGGCTGCTTCACCCCAGAGCAGCAGAGAGGAGGCAGCTGAAGTGGCTCGGGTGTGATTTCAGCTTTGGGGGGGTGTTCAAAATCCCATCCTCCGCCTGACAGGGGAGTGTCACCCTGGGCTGGCTGTCCCTTCTCTTCTGTTGCAGACAGGAATTTGGGATGTGAGCAAGAGCTACGTTTTGCGTGTGTAGTGAAAACCTTGTCCTTACTCTCTGGCTCTTCCATATCTGTGTCCTTCCCTTAAGGAAGCTTTTGCAGCAAGAAGCGTTGCAGGCCCCAGTGAGCCATCCCTGAGGTTGGGAACAGGCGATGGGAGACTTTGGGCCCGTTAGCAGCTGGGACCACAGAACCGTAAAGCTCTGCTGCAATGTCGTCACCTGCTTTCTTGCCTGCCCTGCCCTGTGCTGGTTCTCCTGTCAGGTGCAGCTGTGATGCATGTACATTAAATGCAAAGCAGCTGTGATCTGCTGTAGTTGTAACAGACCCCTCACTGTAACAGGAACTGGAGGTGCTTGTTACCATGCTGGATTTATGCTTATAATAAATAGTAATACTGATAATAAAATATCAGAGTGCTAACAGTGGTGCTGCATTCTACCAGCCTTGCTTAAAATCATATGCAAATACTGCCTCGCTTCTGTCAATAGCGGAGAGCATGGTGCTTGCACTACAGTGTCTGTTTTGATGAGGATTTGATGCTGTTTGAAAAACATATATAAAAAGCAATTCTTTAGGGTAATAAGATTAATAAAAATTCCTTCAGTGAATCCTCAAGATCAGCAGCTTTTGATTTTGCAGAGAGCTCAGCTGCTGCCTCATTAAATATTCCATTTCATACTTTTTCTTCTAGTGCCTGTTCAGGGCTTTCAATGTCCCTGCACATGTAAAATGAAATAATAATTTGTACCTGCAAGACAGAGGGAATGGAAATCGAATGCCTGGAGGATTGTTTTGATGAGGTCTGCTCAAGATTTTGTTTGAAATGTAATATCAAAGGACAGGGAAATGAGTTCAGTTGTATGAATGGCAGAGGGGGCAGCAAATAAGGCAGATGTTACCAGCCTCATACTCTGCATCTGTGCTGGTTTTTGTGCGTGCTCACTTCCCATTGAATTTTTCAGGAAGTAGGGCATGAAATTAAGCCTGGAAGGTCATTTTTTTTTCTTTGATGCTGTTTAGAAATTAGTAACAAGAGCATATCTGATTACACAGGCAATGACAGTAAATTTTTTCCAATCCATTATATAGTGGTAATAATTATATGTAGTGTTGATCGATGATACAATTAAATAAATTAACACATTTGCAGTCAAATAAAGAGTGGAAGATTACATTTCCTTGAAGACTTAATTTCCCCAAGTATTACAAAGCACAATTAGTTTTCGTTTCAGATTTTTTTAAAATGAAATTGGCATGAAAAATGTAATAATCGCTGCTTCCAACAAAGGTCTCTGCAGAGAAAGGGTGATGAGGGAAAGAGCTTCATCAACCAGCTGTAATAAGGATTTTACAGACTCGGTAATGGCTGGGTTGTACTCCTGAGGGCAAAAGGAAAGTGCACAGCAGCTCTGCGGATAGAGGCGATAAGACTGAGGCTCTTAAAGCCCAGCAGGAACATGTTTTTCAGCAGTAAGAAACCTAGCAGGAGTGGAAGGGCAGAGTGATGCCCTGCCTGTTGCTTTAGACGCAGCAGAAGCTTGCCAACAGGACTGAGAGATGATTGGAGGGAACCTGCGGCCATTCCAGGTATGCGGAGCCAATCCTTTGCATCGCTGTTTGCTTTCGAGGCATTCAGGAAAGGTCCCAAACCAGATACTTTTATGTTTTTCTTTTNGTCACTAACTTAAACTGGGCCATAGGCAGGAGCAGCTGAATCAACCTGTGTTTGACAGGCATGACAGGGCTGCGTTACATTTAACTATATGTTATATTTAACTATAGGAGCTCACATCGGCAACTACTGCAATACAGCCTGCGATCTGTAACCCAGTGCTGAAATCAAGACCAGTGACAGAGGCTGGGGCAGTGGCAAAGGAGCCAGGGACCTTTAAAAAGAATTTGGGAGAGCTAGTGGGCATCAAACCCTGGCAGGTCTAATTTCCTATTTATTAACAGGAAATTAGCCTGTCCTAAATAAAAGAACTATTAGTGCAATGTGAATGTGTAACCTCGCTGCTGCAGTGATCCTAGATTTCCACCAAAAAAAGGGGTCCTGAAAGGCCTTTCGCTTCTTTAGAGGGGGGAGCAAGAAAAACATTTACTCCACCAACCCTTGGTGAGTAACAGTCTGTAAGAGGTGGGTTTTACGGGCTTATTAATTAACAAACTCAAATGCACCTTTGTGGGTAAAATGAACACCTAGAGAAAGAAGAGCGTGAGCTGTAGTCACCAGCCAGACTGTGCGTCATGCTTTTCTGTGCTCCTTTACTCTCTCATCCCCAGGAGGTATCACCTGGAGATACCTATGTAGCTTTGCGGTCTGTCTGCTCACGCTAGGTGTGTTCTTACACAGACTCACGCAAGGAAATAGCTCACCACCTGCTTGAAATCCTTCCATCAAAAAATCCACTAGTTGAGAACTGTGCAAATAGTTTATAGTCAAGTTAAATAAAAATAACATCGTGACCTAATGATGTTCTTTTTTTCTACAGCAGAGGGGAGAAATCTAGTTTAGGCAAAGCAAAATGACAGCAAAGAGGCAGCTTTGCTGGTCAGGTCCTGCTCTTAAAACCAGGTAAATGACAGTCTACGCATCTTCCCGTCTCCAGAGGAGGAACCAGCATTTCATGAGTTCATATAACTATCAAATGAAATAGGTATTGCTCAGTCGTGAGTGCCAGGAGCCCAGCGCACAAAGTAAGTTTGCAGGCTATGGGAACAGCACCAGAAGATGCAGCCTAAAAAAACCCGGTGTGTTCAGTGGCCACATTGTCCCACAGTTCAGATTTGTTTTGTAAGGTGGATGCACATAATTCTGCTCTTCTCTAGCCTTTCTCAGCTCCAGTAGAAAATTTTACACTAGTTTTACTGTTGTAAAGGCACAGAATTGGACCAGCACTGCATGTCTTTGAGAAGCCTCACTTCCCACCTCTTCAGCGGCCAAATTTTGGCCAGAGTTGAGGGGCCACCAGCAGGGCAGAGGAGATGGAGAGTCAGGAAACCTCTCTGTCCCAGCAGCCCTTACTTGCGCATTCCTGGTACCTCTGGTCCCACAGAGCTCTCCCACTGTGCCATCTATAACAGAAGCAGTGCATGGAATTATGTGTATTTCATATAAGAAGAGAAATAATGAACAAAAAATGGGTTGATGATTGTTTGAAGAACTTATACACCAAAAAGAATTCCAGTGGCCAGAGGAGAAAAACAGGAAATACAAACTGTAAAGTATCAAGATTTTATTGTTTTATATATATACTTTTAAGTCTTAAATGAGACAGTATTTTTTAAACAGCAGCAAGCAGAACGTACAAGTTGAGAAAAGTGGCAGCGCAGGTAACTCTGTTTGGCTAATGCCCGTTCATGTACAAGGCGTACATTGGATTTTTTTTTTGAGCACCTTTTGTGGTTTTTTTTTCTTGGTTTAAGTGTACAGTAAGGCAGTGGTTTTTCAATAAGGAATATATATATTTATATTTATATATATTTTCAATCATCACTGTGAATTCTTCTTACATGCAAATTAAATAAAATGTACAACTTGAAAATGTTACAACGGTAGACAGTTTTCCCAAAGCAAAGCTGCTAATAAAAGGCAAATATGGACACCACAAAGTTAAAAAAGAGAAGGAAGGCATAAGAAACGGAACAGCAAGCGCTATTGACAGGACGGCTTGAGCAGGGAAGATTGGGATTCCAGTGAAGATTTCTCCCACTGCTGGCAAGGCGAGAAAGAACGGATGGTTATTAACAGATGTTTCCAGCCAACTCCCTCGAGAAGATTCATTCTAACCTGAGAAGCTCCACGTCAAAGAGGAGAGTAGCATTGGGAGGGATGACCCCAGGGTGGCCTGTGGCTCCATAGGCCATCTCAGGTGTGCAGGTCAACTTTGCTCTTTGTCCTAAGCTCATCTGGGTTTTGGATGTTGGAGAAAGAAAAAGAGAAGACAAAAAAACAGTATTAGGAGGAAAACAAAGAACAAATCACTACATGGCAGACTTACAGAATTGAGGAGAGTTGGGACCATCGGATTCATCTTTCAGCGGCAAGCTGAAGCTGCCACAAACAGCTCAGATGAATGTCTCCTGACTTCTCTGGCTTCTCATGGCAGTTATTTAAATTGCCAGAGCCAGTCTGGGAGTCACACAGAAGCTTTTTAATGCATACTTTGGTCCATACTGCCTACGCTGGAGCCAGCTGTAGGAGGTGTGAGTTCCTTCTGCAGAGCGCAGGGTACATGTAACACCATCAGCAGGCGTTAGGAAAAGGCTCTCAGTAACAGATAGGACCAGAGCTTTGTATTCATGAGAGATCAGTGCCGAAACACAGTTAAGTTCAGCTTCTGAAAAGAGTTCAGCAACATTTTTCCTTCTTCAGCCACCACCAGGGATGACTTCAAAACCATTGCTCAAACACTTAAGGCTGTAGGCACCCAACTTTCTGCTGTTGGGCAGATGCAAAGCAAACCCTGATGCAATCCTACTTAAAAGAGGTAGTTATTTCCCTAAACTCAGCCCAAGCCCGAGGGCAGATGTCTCACCTCAGGTGCTGCTTATTCCGGCAGAGAGCCTGTGCCCCTGCGTTGGACAGAAATGCTGATTTCCCTCACTCCAGATGAGCTCTGGAGGTAACAGCGTTCATCAAGATTTGGGGTATCAGGAATCAAATCCCTGCTCTTCCAACAGAGTCTTTTGGAGTGGAGCATTCTCAAACTGCTATTCATGCACCATACACTGGTGATTGAACATTCATTGGCCAAGAAACGATCCCTGATTTGAAGCAGGGATTTTAACTCAGACCTCCCTCCCAAGATCGGGCACATCACTGGCCTACAGATTACACGGTATCTCCTGTTGGATTTTTTTCAGGTCCTATAAAATATGCTAAAGCTAGAGCTTTGATCACTTTAGGTAGAAGAATGTGAGTATGAACTTTCCCACATTCCAGGAGTATTCATATCATGGGGCTGAGGGTATAAGAGCAGATGACCTCCCCTGGTCCCTGCAGGGGTTTGCGTGGGGCAGGCTGGCTGCTGCTCTGACAGGTCCCTCCAAGCCAGAGAGCTGGTAAGTCATGCACAGTTTTAGGCATGGGGCAACCTTGAACTGTCAGAAGTTGAGCAGAGAAATGCAGATGCTGCTGACATCTGACAGTCATTAAACCAAGGTTTGAAAAATCTGCATGCTAGACATAGTGAACTGCTTTTTTCCAAGTGCTTTGTGTCAATCACATTCCCCAAACCCCTCAAAACCCTGGGGTGGAAGGAGCTCGACTTCAGTCAGAGATCCACTAGGAGGAGCAGGAGGGCAGAGTTGCCACACTGATTACTGGAATGGCTTTTGGCCACTTACTAATTAAGGGACAGGAGTCAGGGAGCCAGAGCGGTCAAGGAAGGGATAAACTGATTCACCCAGCACTTGATGCCACTGCTTTGCACTGGCTTCTGGTTTCTGCAGCATGCTGGGGCCCTGAGCCCCTCTTAGGCCTTATTGCAAAGCAAATAATAGAGAGTGCAACTCAAATCCTTGAGAGGAAGGTAGGTATTTTTCAGAGACTCTAGGATTCCTCAAATCAAATTCTCCTTCTCTGGCTGGACAGAAGGGAATGCTTGCATTGCTTTCTCCATAGGGCTGGAAACCATTTTCTCTTCCATCCCTCTCTGGAAAAGCATGGTTGCATCACTCCTCAGTGGACTGTTTCTCATTTTGCATTCTTCCATTCTCTCTATTTAAGCATAAGAAGTTGTTCCTGTTACAGTTGTTCCTATAATAGTATTTGAGCAGTTTCCTCCTACACTGAGCTCTAGGACCCCGAAATGGGGAGTCACGAGGAATTTGCACCCTGATCTCATTCACTCTTGCACTTGAGCAGCCTGATCACACTCCTCACGTAGTGGCCCTCACAACACTGCAGACAAAAAGCAAGACTTGGCAATGAATTGCATTGTGTGGCTCTTTTAGGGTTTTACTGTGTTGGCACTCAAACTGCAGTTTTCTTTTTCACCGTGTAGGGTTGGTCAGTGAATGTTAAGTTTTGTAGCTGGGAGCCTGAAGTCATAAAAATTTAACAGTGCAGTTTGGTACCTTATTCAGTAAGGGTCAAAATCTGTAGCTCGGTCACGGATGTCATCAAAAACGGCAGCTTGGACTTTTATGGAGTAGCTGAATAGAGGCTACTCCATAAAGCGTTGCCAGCTGTAACATTTTAGAGGCCACTGTTGACTGTTTGTGGAGCTGCCCATGGGAAAGGGATGGGGCTTATGTGGCACATTGGCACCTGCGGAGGGGACTTCACATCTCCCCTCCCAAATGCATACCACGTGGAAAGCCTCATGAGCAGGGGATGTCCCTGGATGGACGGAGGAGAACTACAGGAAATACTGTGCTCGAATGGACCACGCTTTCAGAAAACCACCTAGTATCCTACACTGTGATTTCCACTTGGTCTTGTCACCACTGCGCCGGACATTGCTGTGCTCGCACACCCTTCAGCCGGCTTGAGGTTCAGCCAGAATTATTTCTTTGTACCTGTGTAACACCTTCTTCAAATCCTTTAATGACTTCTTGCCTGCCAATCTTGAACCTGAAGGGCTTGTTTCTGTCTCTGGAGGAATCAAACTTCTTTCCATTCTGTAGCATTCCTGCCAAAACAAGACACACAGTTTCAATCCGAGCTACATCTAAATTTAAGTGCTGGGGGGAGGGGAGGAGTGAAAAATTAATGTCTTGGTCACAACAGCTGCTCATTTCAACTTCAAAGCGTCATCCAAAATGGATAAGGCAGGAGAGTCAAACGCAGTGGTACCATATTGTTACCTTTGCCTTCTAGTAATTTAGGCTCTAAAATGGAAATATATTCTTCTTATTATTCTTCATGCAATAGCTTATAACTCATATCATACCAAACATTGCACAGACATACAGAAGAGCTGTTGCCCATACAGTGGAGCTTCCCGGCTAAGTAGATTAAAGCCGGCAAGGAATAAGTGGGAAGCAGCAGAAGAGAGAATCCCAACGCAGGTGCCTGATCCAGGCCTGCTCCTAAACACAAAGCAGCTCCCTAAAACAAGCCTACAGACAAAGAAACCAAATTTAACCCAAATTTCACTAGGTTTACTTCTCGTTAAATACTTACCATTTTTTTTAAGGTATTCTTTTAACAGCCTAACTAAAGCGGGTACTTACAGAGTACACATTGGGTAAACAGGGGGCTGTTGCTATGTGTGGCCCAAAGCTCACCACAACCAACGGGAGCTTTCCACCCACTTCAAAGGGTGGGGATGTAGATTCAGGTTTGGGAACTCTTGAGCCAAATTTGCTGCCAGTTAAACATCTGCAAGTATAGAGCAGCTCCTTTGACTTGTTCCTGCAAATTTATACCAGAGTACCTAGAAGGAATATTTGGTACCTTGGACTGTTTACCTTCCCTGCTTGATTTACTGAGGAGTACTAGAACGTGCATTACACAAACACGGCCGTTCCACACCATGCACGTGAAACTTCTACACAACATTACAACTGCATGTGCCTCCTCCTACAGAAAGAACGGAAAAGACTCTACTTTCAAAAATATGAAAATAGCAAGGACATTTATATGAATACTCTACTACCCTCATTCTTTATATTTTCCTTCAGCCACAAGAACACCTTACTCCTTCCTTTTGATGGGCATAACACTGTTTCAGCCCATATATTATGAACACATGCCCAGATTCTACAACAAATGGATAAACCTTCACAGAGCGCTACATGATTAGGTATTCTCATTCTCTTCTGAAACAGAGGATAATTATGGTAGCTTTCAACTTAGAAGTACCTGGTAATCGCTCCTTTAAAATGCTATACTCTGGATATTGCAAGGTTGGGCTGATATTTATGTATCAGAATAAATCCGTTCTTTGTAATGCTGTAGTGCCAATGTTCTGGGCATATACCATGACTCTCCTGTGCAAGGTGCTGTACAAAGAAAAGTTCATTAATAAGCAAATATCTGAGAAAGTTTCTGGTTGAAAACAACGTTGCCAAGCACAGCTTTGACAGAAAATGCTGGGAAATACTGCCTTTATGATCCAATATGAAAAATACAGTCTTACTAGTGTCTTTCCATTAAAGCAGTTATATTAATAGACCAGCTGGATGCACAAGTTTTATTTTTCACTGAAAACCATCAGTTATTGTCCAAACAACAACAAAAAGGCATGTTTTGCTTGCTTTAAAAGTCTCTGTTATGAATCAAAGGTAAATATAAAGAGATGTGCCAGAATGAAAAACAAAGACTAAAAGGGTAGGATTTATCTTACCAATCTTCATGCTTCTAAGATGTAGCCAGCTACTTTTGAGCTAATTACTCCGCTTCCCTCTACAATCAAGTCAGAGAAAATGCACTTTCAGGGGGCAATTCATCTAACCAAATCTAGGGATCTACATTAGGACATAATGAATTGCATCCTAGCAGTGCCTATTTCTTTGCAATGAATACAAGGGAAGCCCAAACAACTAGCTCAGACACAGATGTCTCCAAATTCATTAGTAGTTAAACCAGTGGTGATGGCATTCTGGACTTGCAGTAACAAGCACGCAGTATTTGATCGTTCCAGGGGGGTTCTGTGTCTAGATATTTTACATCAATTAAAACCAAATGCCATATTAAGGCAAATTAGCTGTTGACCAAGGCCAACATTTCTCAAAGTTGGTACTTCAGAGACGCGTGTGCGAGTGTATAAGGCCTTAGGAGGAAAATTATGGAATACCCTGCCCGTACGGTACGTTTCATAACCTTCACCATTAGCGCTTGTCATATTCCTTAAGTTTTTCACAGTATAATAGTGAAGTATTTTATGTATGCTCCGATGCAAGTACATACACATATTATGCAATACATCGGCTCAGTGATATCCCTAAACCCCCTCCACACAGGCTGGGAAGCCGCACCAGCTGCCTGCACAAGGCTTTCTAATTACGGACAAACATGGGTTCATTTGTAATGTAGAAAACCAGCCTGCACACGGAGGAGGGCAGGCAGGGAGAAGCAGCTTGGGGTGAACTCTCAGGCATATCATATAATGCTTTTTGAAGTATTTGAGCTTAAATTTAAATGGCAGTCCTTCCTCACAGCAATTTTATTTTTAAACACATCATAAATCCTTATGATTCTATGAAATGGAAGGAGACTACTACAGAATCGCAATATTTAATAGTTTTAATATTAAAACTTAGTACTGTTATTACAGTCTGCATGTTCAAAGCAGTACGCAAACATTAATTATTCTTCACAGCAGCCCAAGGAGGTAGAAGAAGATATTTATTATAAAATAGCCTCAGTCTGGAAGTTCAGATTCAGATGCAAAGTTCCACAACACTTTAGTATGCTTTGACTTCATTTTGTGACTAAATCCTATTAAAACACTTAGCTTAAAGGTCTGATGGTTTACTAAATACCACGCATCAAACCCGCGGCAGAACCAGAATTAAGTCTTCAGAGATCCTGACAATAGCTACTGGACAATGTTTCCCATTTAAAATAATGTTTCCATCTGCCCATGAGCTTGCTAGTCTAATATATATCATATAAAAACTGACTCCTATTTCACCACTCAAAGCCTATAGAAGATGTGTTAGGCCTTGTAGAAAAAACCAGGCTTCTTCTCCTATGTTTACAGCAACCTCCTATTTTCAGCAACGGCTGAAAAGTCATCAGGTGATGAATTCAGAAATGTCACCTCCTCTGTCATCACCCCACCTTATTGCTTTTGGAGGACAAACTGGGATTCAAAGAGTCACATGTGTCCACATTCGCCAAAGCTCTGGCAGGAGGGTCAATTTTTATATGACTGCCCTTTAAATGCACATCTAGTTTAGAAATGAGTCAGAGTCCCCATGTGCCCTGGAGAAGTTCCGATCCAGATTTAGATCTGAACTTTAGATCTTTTTTATCTCTCTATTTCTGAAAGTTAGAGTCGACTATTCAGGCTCCTGGGAGCTAAAACAGCATAAGATTTTATTTTCTATCTTGCTAATGCATCAATTGATTTTCTTTTTGTGAAAAAATTGATTTGGTTAATATTCTTCAACAAGGACGGATGCCCATCTTCGGCCTGCTAGCACCTTTATTTAGCTAGCTAACAACAAGGAGAAAAAAACCCACAATCTGGAACTGAACAACAACATTGTTTTGCAAAGTCAGAACAATCAATAAGAGTTTTGCCTGAGCAAGGACAACTAGATGCCTATATGCTTACTTGTTATAATAACCTTACATTTGATTCTGAAAGGTAACAATCATTGTATTAAAATAATTAATTGTACAACCTCAGTTATCAGAATATTGTGTGGATTTGACAACATTCTGATCTACGAGGTGTCCTAATTAATATCTAGGTTTTAAAAATCAGGTGGCTGTAGAAAAGGAGACGTTTCAGATCATGGGTCCTGCTGAATCACTGAAGTTCAGCTGACTGAAGCTGAAGATCAAAGAGTAGACAAATCATTTTGTTAAGGAACATGACCAGGAATCCATCTAAACTGCCAATAATACAATCCCATTTGGGCTAAACCAGCAGTGAAAACAAAACTTCAGTCTAGGTTTAACTCAAGCTATTGTTTCTTATTAAAACATAGGTGTGTCTGCACTATTTTAACATGAATTAACTAGGCTGAGGTCAGTCAACCTCAGCTAAGATCACATCATTTAAGTCTGTTTCCTAAGGGGAGAGGGCTAATGACACTGTCTGTACTTGCCCAGTAACTTTTTAATCTTTTAGCCAATTTCAGCCAAGTTTGACAAAGGAGTAGGGTTCATACTCCCATAAAGATCCTATGCACGTGATGAAAAGAGATCTGCGTAGCAAGAAGATCCTGTAAGTGCTTCTACCAAGAGAAAGAGAAAGGCTCAATCTTTATTTGTTATCAGAGAACATACATTATTGAGGAGAGGTCAGGAACAGAAAGAGATGAATGCTGCAGCTGGACCACAGTCCAAGTTTCTTTTTACCAGAGGGTTCCTTCATCTGAGAATGATTCAGCTGGGAATTCAACGAACCACATACCACAAATCCACAGAGCCAGCCCAGCTATTTAGACACCTAACTTACACCTATGGTCCCAACAAAACCATGCCCCAAACCACGCCCCAACCATTACCTATACAAAAGATGGATGGAGAGAGAGAACATGGAAGGCCCTCCATAGATAGCCTGTCAAGCTTACGTGCCTGAATCTGGAGTATCTATGTGTAAAATTCCACAGCTAACGTTAGCCATCTCAAAGGTAGAAACCACATCTCAACCTGTCATCTAGGCTACTCCTGCAGTTAATGGAGAAAGAGAGGTATCTCCAAGAATGATTCATCCCACCTAGATATAGATGTTAGGACTGCAATAACCTCCTGGAATTGTTTATCATTCTCAGTCAACTAACTTACAAAAGTTAAAAAAGTTAACAACATTCATTTCAAACACTAGACTGCCAGCTTTTTATAGAGCCCCAGTGAGGAGGTATTAACTCATCCATCCATACCTAAATGAAGTAGACCACATTGCACCCCAGGCTTCACTGGCTCCAGTGTTTACTGAATTATCTGTCTTTGCAGTGTTGACACATTCTGGGAATCAGAAGACGGAGATCCTAATCCAGGACAAATCCCTTGATTTCGCTAGTTGCTCTCCTTTTATCCTGTACAATGGGATTTACTTACCTCACAAGTATTAAGGGGATAAATTGAATAGGTGACTTTCAAAAAACCAGCAACATTCATCTGCAAAGTATTCCGTTACCTTATTTTTTCAAACTGTAGTTACCTACAGAACATAAAGGCAACACATATACTTGAAGACAGCTTATTTCTGAACGTATGTTGGCAGCAGAAAGAGGGGCAGATATTCAGAAGGTGTTTCTAGGACACTATCCTGTTTCATTTTATGCAGACCAGAGGTTCTTCACGACAGGGACTATATTTTGATGCCCTTTAATGCAATCACCTTTCCAATCATGCCTTGTAATAAATCTGTGCTGTTACAAACTTGTCATTTGGTTTGCTTCCTAGGACTCTCGGAGGCAGCAGTTGCTGTAGTTAGTGCTGCTGTGGGTTAAGAATTTTTGATCTCAAGTGTTTCTTTTTTTCCTTAAAATATATTGTTTCTACGTCAAAATATGTCAACATTCTGTCAGGAGAATGTCACAATGGCTGGAAATTCTGATTTTTTCCCCCCACTTACAACCTGTAACTATTCCTAATATACCCTTTTAGTCTGGAAAATATATTATTGGGGAAGTTCCCAGAAACTGTACAAAAGCCTTTGTGTTAACATTGACGCCTTCACCGTGCATAGAGGAAGACACAGTTCAGCAAAGCAGAGGAGTTCAGCATAATCGCGTAGGAGTGGTGGGAGAAACACATCCATAAAGTCACAAATCACATCCCAGGCTGGTTTACACCAGCAGAACTCCACTAATTTCAGTGGTGTTATTTGCATTTTACATTAAAATAGATCAGTTCTCTTCAGGACTCGGTTCTGACATACTGCGGTAAAGCAGGACAACTCCTCTGTGTTCAGTGCCATTCCCCCTTAGCTCGCGGCTGAGTCTCGTGCTAACACACCTGAAAAACTTGTGGTTTCCCATCAGGAACAAAAACAGTTCCCGTATGTCTTAGTGTTAAATGGAGAGATCTGGGCAACACCTTTCTAGGCAAATACAGTCGGTGCCTTGTGTTTCTGCTTCCCAGGGAAATGCCTAGAGGACCTAACATGCCTCGGCTCTCCAGCTCATTCCGTCAGAATCCAGATCTGCGTAAGCCAGATATCTCACACCTCTTACATCTTCATTTGCCATTTCATTATTACCTCAAAACGCAGTTCACTATTTTACACCTTTTCATCATAACAACAGCTTCCAGTAATCTGTAGTTATACCTGGCCGTGAGCCTCCTTCCAGCCACGCAGTAAGTAGCGTATACCTCTGATTTCCTTGACTTGACTTCCAAAGCAAACTCTTTTCTGGGCAAATTTGGCATCTCATCAATTCTACTGATGAAAATTGTTTTCATCAGAAATGATGATGATTGTTGTAATGCAAATAGAGTGTTGAACGTGAGCTGGAGGATGCTTTGATTTCCTACGCTATGTTTGAATAGGGGGCCATCTTACTGTGTCCTGTACGGGGACTTTGGCCACCAAACTGAGAAAGGAAGCATGGCTTTTCAAGGGAAAGGTTCAACAACAGAGGTTTAGTACCACTGTAAACACAAACTCAGTTTTTCCCTGCTAACGTTTCCTCTGCTTAATATAAACAAAGCCTTATGAGGAAAAAAGGATTTGCTGGCTTAGACTGTATTTTTCTGACAGTTTACAGCCACTTAAGAAAAAATGATTAATCCTTTTCAGGGAATTTTCAGTTTAGAGGGATAATAGTTGCAGAGACTGGGGGGTGCTCTGCAGCATATCAGCTCTTTACCACAATTTTTTTGTTGTTGTTTAAAAAGGCAACAGCAACGATTTGAATGTGCCATTTGTTGCCATGACAAACAATCACTGACTCAAAGTATAGAAATGGGAAATGGATAGCGGTGGTGGTCACTTCTTAGTTCCTGTTACCACAGCGCACTTCAGTAACGTTTGATCTTTTCAACACAAGCAGCCTCGCTGCTTCATTTTCTTCATGTATTATATACTCATATATCTTTAATGTGGAGTAAGAGCAACACAATCAATTATTTATTACGCAGCTGACAGCATGCAATGAAGACACAACAGACAACTATTCAATAATGCATTACCACGCACTATATATCAAGTGTTGCGTCCAACTACAAGACACTATGAAAGAGCCTTGCACTTAGTTTGACTTCACAGCCAAGAAAATTACATGCAATTGTCTAGCTCACTCTACAGAAAGGCATTATTCTGTCCTAAAACGGCTTTATAGATTTGCATATTTTTTAAAGAAAAGAAAAAGTAGATTTACCCTCAAGGCAGATATCAGGCTCAATAAGCGTACTCTACACAAATTGTATGGAGACCAAAACAATTCCTCTGGTATGCTGTTGCCTTAAAACAGTCATTTTATTTTAGGGTTTGATTCTGTTACCATTACAAAGTTCAGCTGTAAAATAGACATGCTCTGCAGCATAAGGCAAATTTCATTTGAATAAGCATGGCAGAATCAGGTCAATCTGGGTATGCTAATGAGTAGGACAATAGATGTTTAAAGCAACATTTTAGAGAGAATATATTACTACAGAAATACTTTGCATCTCTTGCATCTCTATCCCTAAATACCACGTCCTGTAACACAGGTTCTGGAGGGAGAGGGAACGTTCCTGACTGGGCTAGGTCTTTCTGTCCCGGCCCTCCGGTACCAGCCAAGAAGCACCAAGAGCAGTTGAAAAGCACGGCTGGAATACAAAGAAGACATTTGGCAAGATTTCCCACCCCAACACATGCAGCAGAGCTTGGCCAAAGAATTCTGGCCATCTAGTGCACCAAGATAACAGGACAATACAATTAATCTCTTTTTTTTCTTCTTGGTTTCATTCTCAGTCTCATCCAATGCCACAAAGCACACGTGTATTTCCTTTCCCCATTTTTGTTTTATGATTGCCTATGCAATGGTGGTATGGATTTGATATTTTAGCCCGTAGCACATATATGAATGTGCAGATGACCCTCCACTGGGAAGTTACGCACTTCAGTAGGGAGTTAAACCTCACTGAGATAGGTGAACATGATAGCCACCTGTCTTGCAGTGTATGGCACAAGAAGGGCACGAGCTAGGTCACCAAAGCTTCTGAATACAGGTCTGGGTGCAGAGAGCATGGAAAAACAGCACAGAAAGCAGAAAAGGATCTTCAGACATTTCTTGGGAAAGCTCTGAGCGTGACTCCAAGATCATATGAAGGACGGGTTTTGGGAGAAACGAACCAGCTTCCCTACTAGTTAATTCCTTCTCTGCTCAGGGAAAGGGGATGTTGAATGATCTGCCAGAAGAAACACCTTCCCAACCCAATATAATAATACTGCATCAGCAGTTAGGTGTGCTTTAATGCCGAGCTCTTCCCAGACTGGGCATCCTTTGTTTCTCAACTATCTAGGCTTCCAGTATGTGCCTCCATTTCCTTCTGAATAAAATCTGTGCTGAAATCTTAATTTATCAGTGCAACACTTCAGATTCCCTTGGCTAGAGCTAGCAACAGCCTAGTGAAAAATCTACCCATCTCTAGTAGGGCACTGGATTAAGAGGCTGTACATACGCAAAGGCAATAAATTTGAACATGGAAAAAGTATATTCTTAATGTGTTACCACTTAACACCAAGATGTTAAATGGCATGTTGGCTTTTGGGGCATTTGGAACTGAAAAATAACATTTCTCCCCACACCCCTTGTGAATGAATGCTCTTTCTCTCCTGCAAGCCCCTGTTTACCCTGTTCTTTGTCACATCCAACTTTCTTAATGCATACCATGGCCATACCTCATTCACAGAGGAGTGTTTGTCATCTCAGCAAACACAGCAATCATCTAACGTTGTGCAAAGGACTTAGCAACTACTCTGTTCTCAAATAAGAAGGAGAAAAAGAAAAACATTCTTGGAAAAAGACACACACAAGATGCAACCAGAGCAGAAAACACAGTTTATAAAAATGTGTGTTGACTGAGCCACGTAAGAAGGCACCGTCAACATGCCAAGATTACATATACTCTAAATAAGTCAGCGGCAGACACTGCCATTCCATCATGATCTCATATGTACATAAAACATACATAATGCAGAATTCAGATGCTTTTTATCCGGGTTATCCAACTTTTTGATCCAGACTGGTCAGACATTCCTGTAATGCGTCTTATTTTAGAGATGTGGTACAACCTTCCTGGCTGGCATTATGTAATATCCCCTCCCTTCACAAGCATTCAGAGAATTCCTGGGGAATCGTCTCCTCCTGCCTGCGACTCCACATGGGAAAATGAGACATGACTTCACTGGCACCAATTTGGGGCCGCCACGGGGCCTGGCTTCAGTGTAATACACACAGTTTCCAGGGTAATCGGGTGAAACACACTGCTGTTTCACTCAAGGAATGAATCCCTTGCTCAAGAGTGGAGAAGGACAGGTATCCAGATGCTGCGCTCTCTCCACTGACATGGACAGACCATAGACTTCTAGGAAGCTAAAGACAGTTGAGATTAATTCCACCCAAAATAACTTGATCACAGTCAAGATTAGTGAAAAAACGCAGTTTAAAACCCAGTTGGGTTTTATTTGCGTACCAAACGCCTTCCTGTGGATTATGTTGCCTAAGGTCCCTTACTTGGTGACCACAGATGTACCTCTATCTACCTAGTCACTTACTGTATAGCAATACATACAGTAAACATGCTGTAGAAATAACAGAAGACAAAAGCCACTTCTAGTCTTTGAATGAACTCTGAGAAGGGTTTATTAACAAGTTATGTACTGTGTAACCCTCACTATGTTGTCAGAAGTTCAGCCTACCGTTAAGATCACATAAACCCAGCATTTTCCCAAGCAGTCTTTATCATTTGCTGCAACACCCCAGTGCAATAATGTCTTATTCAGACACCATTATTTTTCTAGGCTGTCTATTTAAAAGGTATACGAGATACACTCATCAAAGGAACAAATCTTTCTATAGATGTACAGTTTGTTCTTCCAACCTACTAGGAGTGTACTTGCTTTCACAAAAAGGAGTCTTTTTGTAGTATTGTTTTCAATGTAAACAGTGTTTTACGTGCTCCAAGGCAGACCCTAGCAGTGTCATAAATATCTCTGTGCCTGTAAACTCCCAAAGTATGTTCTGAAATAATATTAGCTACAAAATTTCTCTTTTGCCACATTTGTTTCCTAATTTTGTTCATCCTTCCTGGTGTTGCAGATCCTCATTGGTGTAAACTGGCACAGTTCCCCTGATATTAATGGAAGTACAGAAATATATGCAGCAGATTAAGACCTGGATCACAGTAATTTAAAACTAAGTTGAATGACGCACTCGGGACTATTCTCCAGAGCAGAATCCTGCAAGAATACGGAATAGTGTAGATTTGTGATCAGAGCAAAAAGCTGGATGTCAAAAAGAATAGGTTCTGTCACCAGACAGCTGTGTAAGTATAACTCACCTTCATTTTATTCCATGTGAAACGATGACTGTGGTTTCACCAAGGTCAGAAAGAGAGTCACTAGCATATCCAGCAATAATATTATTAATATACTTCACCTTAGGTATCTTGAAAGGCTTCATTCAGTAAGCCTTTAAAGTATCTTCAGAGCCAGAGTGGAAAGGAGCTATTAACAGCGCAGTTTGTTATTATAAATAGGTCTTTTCCATCTCTAAGTTTTGATCTTGGTGATCTTATAAACGAGCTATGGAAAAAGTGGCAGCTGTTATCTTGACAGATGGGTCTCAGGCATTGCTCTGCTGGACATTAGACAGTCGTCTCTCTGGAGAACAATAGCAATTTCCAAGTGCCTGTATCTACTTTCATTTACTTAACAAGCCACTCATGTCTTGGGCTAGTGAAGGGAAGAAGCAAGGAGAATGCAAAATAAATGTTTTTAGGGGAAACATCTCAGAGAAAGGGGTGAGAATCAGATGACTATCACCTATTAGTGACTTTCCCCTTGAGTTTTGCTGAAGTGACAGACAGAAAAAGAATGAGAAGTTTCTCATAGAGGCAATGGAGACAAACAGGCACTTCCAGAAGGTGAGCTACAGAAAGCCTGTGGACTGAGCAAAGTGCAGCATATAATCAGCTAGCAGGACAAGGTAAGTACAAGGATGGACCTGTTTTCAGCTCTTCCTAGAATTCAGCATCATCATCCATTTTGGATGTAGAGCTTTGAATCCAATTTTAAGGACAGACACAAGGGTTCATCCTTTTTAAAGGGTGCTTGGTAGAGAGGGTGCTACTGCCCGCCTTTTCTATCATAAACACTTACCAAAAGCACCACAAGTTCAACTCCATCTCAAGCCTGAATTTAAACCCATGCCCTTCACCTTTTCTGATGGTATTCTCATCATCGGACAACCAAACACTCAATGGCATCACCCTCTCTGCTCCCACTTGAATCTGTATGGTAGCTGGAAATGGAGAATGATGAAGTTAGAAGAAAACTAAGCAAGAGTAATTAGGGAGGTCAGTGGGATGGACAGAGACCTGGATCGCAATCCTTGCTCCCAGGACTTGTTGGATCAGCTGTGCCTGATGTCGCATAGGGTTTGTCCCTGCATTGTTTCAACAAAGTTCTCATTGACTTCAGCAGGAGTCCGAGGATGGACTGCACAGACCATAACATTTTTCCAAAAGCAAAAGTATTTTCACACTCAAGACTGCTGTGAACAAAAGACATAAATTAAGCCAGTTTAGATACTACAAAGAGAAATAGTGGTCAGTCCATAGACACAAACAACAAAGATAAACAGTGCCAAAAAATCCTCAATAGCACAACAGAGTGGAAAACAACGTAAGTTGAGAGTGGACCAAACAGTGAAGCATTATTACACCAGCGATGAAAAGCCAGAAGATTTCAGACTCTACAGCAAAACGTGCAATATTATCATCTGCAAAAGCAAAGACAGAGGTGGTGAATACATTGCATAACTCACAGGAATTGCTGTAGACCAGACAGCTCTCTATCACAGGTCACGCTATCTTTTATCATCCCAGTAAGTGTAACTGAAAAAGTAGCATCCTATATGAGTAACTTACTATATGAACTCAGTAAAAAATCTGCTTCTAACAATCAAATGGCCAAAACATACCCATCATGACCACACTAACAAATGATGTTTTTCTGCAGAAAATAACAGATTGTTCTGCTCAATTTTATCCAAAATTCTAAAGAAAATACAATTCAGGGTTCAATGGAATGAAAGAGTGAAACATTTTGCTCTAGGAAATGAAAAAAAATTGCCTTATGTCCGTCTGAAATGCTTCATTCTGCTGAGAATACATTGCTTTGTTTTCAGATATTAATATGAACTATTTAAATTCAGCTTCAATGAGGTCTAGGGAGTTTTTCAACAATTATTTAACACCAAATGTTGTTTAGTTACATCCAAGCTAAAAGACACCGGAGCTATTAAGGAGAAAACATAAAAGAAAAAGAGAAAAGTTAAAATTCACAAGGAGCATGCTGAAGGAGAGGCATATCAGATAAAATGCAAGTATCTAGACAGCCAAATCAGACAAAAGAAAGGCAGAACTGACCTAAAATTTGGATCAAAGAAGCTGAGATTTATGTGAGAGGGATACAGTTATCTGGTCTAAAATAATCATTCACCCAGACACTCAGAGGTATTCTACATCACTTTTAAAAATAATTTAACAGATCTTCCCTGACCAGGTAACGTGGCTTACTCTGTAATCCATAATATGTAATGTTATGGAACATGTAAATGCTCTATTCACTTAGGCTGCTGCTTCCATTTTCCCATTTTGCACAGCAAAGAAAAAGGTTTGTGGGAGTTAATTTATCTCAGTTTTGTGCACCATTTTAATGCTTAAACACATATCTGCAGATTTACTGGCTGCCTGCATAGGGAGTTCCAGTGATCCTGCTCACAGAGGCAGCAACCACCCAAGCTACTGAGTCTTTGAAATCATTCATCAGAATTTTAAGTATTCTGCTGTCCATGTTATCAAACAGTCGCCAGGAAAAAAAAGAAATAAAATGAAAAATTACATAAACCCAATGAACTTAAGTAATCTAAGTTTCAAATAATTAAAAAAATCCCTGCTGATTTGACTCAAAACTGACACGGGTACAAATCTCTCTCCTGGGAAAACAAGTTTATTTGTGGCTTTTTCAAGAAAAAGGATGCAGCGAATTTAAATTTCTCAGTATATCTAATCTGTGTTCTCTAACATAACTGAATGTCTGCGAGCTTCTGCCTGCTCACAGGCAGACCAAAGATCGCTGAAGACACAGCCAGGCGCGCTTAAGCCATAACTCTATTTTAACAGAAATAAACCACATGAAAGCATGTTCTGCATCTCATTTCACATCTCACGTGCTCTGAGCAGTCTGTGGGCTCAGGCAGTATCCTAGAGACACAGAGCACCATATATTACATTCCTATTTTGTCTATTATAAGCAGCCACCTAGCACAATCAGTATCACTGTGTAGTAAAAACACCATTTTCACCAAATCCACTTACCATTTTTGGCATCATTTTATTGCTTTCAACTTAATGATCTGCCCTGAAGACAGGACACTTTGATTCATGAGAACCCCCTCATCATCAGTACGCAGTCTTTACCCCCACATAATTCAGATGAAGACTTCTCCTGTACATCCACAACCTTGGCTAATGGTCCAAATAAACCTGTGCTTTATAGCTTACGATGTGCTCCCAAATGATGGCTTTCAAATTTTTCAAGTCTTTCTTTAATACCGGAGTCCCTGCCGAGATCATTCATTGGCTGTATTTTCTTGTTGATAAGCTGAAAGGCTTAGCTGAGTTTTGGTTTTGTCTTGTTTCGCATCAGTGGTTCCTCTCTCTTGTACACATCATGGCACGATGAAGGTGTTCAGGCAGCACCCTCATCTGTGGCTTTTCCTGACTGCCGGCTTTGCACCGATGTCATGCAAGCTATCTCTCTGCTGCCTTGCGCAGCTACTTCACGCTTCCATCACACCCTGTATGTTGGGGAAAGCTCTGTTCCTGCTACGAGCAAGTTTTTCAATTCTGAAAATGCTCAGTGGAGAACTTCATGTCAAGCAGGTTGTGGCATGTAATCATGACCTCTTTTCTGAGCTCCTTCCGCCCTACCATACAGGTTTCATAAGAGCAAGACCACTATTCTCTGCAGGCTTGTGATATTAGCCTCTTCGCTGCGTTCAGTAAAGTGTAGTAAATCACTAATGGATGGATACCTGACCTTATATATAGGGCACTGCTGCTTGCACCACATCCTGAATGTCAGCCTGAATACTTGGTGAAGGACAGATATCTAAAGCTGTCATACTATTTGCTGGATCAAAAGTCTAAACCAGCCATAACAATTCTGGTAGTTCAATTCTTGATCTATGCATATTTCTGTAACTTTTGTGTGCTTTGCCTTTTAAAGTCAAAACATCATCTGCCTTGCTTGTGCACTGTGTGTCCTAGTGTTTACCTTCTAGCAAGAGGATTCTGTCCTTATGGAACTTCACTTTTTTACTTGCTGTTCACGGCCTTCTCAGAGAGGCGGTCATAGGTTTCAAAGCCCAATATGGTTGGTATTTAGGAGCCAATTATCCTGGCAAAAACCTGCATATAAATTTTTGCACAGCTTGCAAATGAACCAGCGAGCCCTTCTGTGATCTGCCCTTAGTACTACGGTGGTTTTCTTAACGTAAACAGCCTTCTCTGCAAAGATCTGAACACCTGACTCTGAAGATTATGACACTGGACTCCTAGATAGCAAATCTCAAATTAACGTTTTGCTAAACAGTTTCAGAAATGAGTCTTTCAGCAGCGCTTTCCCAAGAGTTTAAAAGAAAGTAGTGTGATTTTAAAAAAGTGATTTATAAATCAGTTGCATTTGGATTGCAACATTGCATTAAGCAGAGAAGTCATTTTTGGAGCAAATGTAACAGCCTGCTTCTGTTTAGGTGTAATATTTTTTCTACTTCTATTACACCAAATTATGAGGATAATACAGGCACAGTAAACCTCGCAAGGAGCCAGAACTCAAACAGTGTTTAGTTGCATCTCTTTGCATAGAACTGCTTTATAGAACCATGAAACCTAAATATTGGTGCATTGCAGATTGTCATTTTTAGCTGCTGCAATACCACCTCTTGTTTTGGTGCCTACTGCCAGATGACATCATCTTGTAGCAACGTTTTCAGTGGAGCAGCCAAAGCTGCTTCTCCCAGGATATTGTTGACTAGAAATCCAACAATCCTATATATTTTTTTTTTCAGTCTTCCTGCTGCAAGTAAGACCGGAAGGGTGGGAAGGAAGAGGAAATTATTGAATCATATCAGCAAGGAAGATCACAGATGGCCCTGGGAAAGACAGGGATGCAGATACTGGTGTAGTACAGCCTAAAGGTGTATCATATCTACGCCAATAAACACATAAGCAATATCAATTCTTTACAGCTGGTGCATGCATGGATATATACAATTCTATTTTCTCACATTAGCTTGAGCTCTGTGCCAGGTTCTTTATCTAGTAATCTAATGACTAGAAATTAAGCCCTAGCAGTGAAAAAACCCAACAGAAAGGCCTTGCCATGCTGCAAGGTGATTTCTGTTACAAATGCTTCACAGGCTAAGAGCACGACATCAGGCTGTCATGCACCATGGACTGCAGGTCCAGGCTGCATGTCTGAATGTATTTGTCTTGGCCTCCACGTCAAGTTTGAATTTTAGAGACGTACTGTGCATGTTCAAATCAAATACCGAACTTCCTCTGGGTGAGCTCCAAGGCCTGTGTTGACTCTCGGTATTGCTTAATATAGAGGGGAGGCCAACTTAAACTACAGATTTTTGTCATTTTTTTCAGATGATGTAACGCTTTGCACAACCATAAAAATGATACGGATTTTCACACATGACAAGAAGTTGAGAGTGAGCATTTCTAGCTATAGCACAATGTATGATTTCACTCTGAAGCAGACTGGCTTTGTCCCAGTAACCGGGAGAACATGTTATCTGATCCCTAATTTGTTTAACAGTCCATAGAACGTTTTTAGGCTGGTGCCCAGATACTATCTCTATTTCTCTTTGTGGGGACACTGCTACCAGACTAAGTGCATCGGGCCACGTCTCTGGTTGGTTGCTTGTATCGCAATCATTTAAGCTTTCAGAAGAGAACACAAATCAGCATCACCTGTATTTTTAAGGTTACAAGAACTTCTAAACCTTGTTCCGATCTCATTCAGAGCAACTTCAACATCCTGCTTGCTCTACTAAAGTGTTAAAGAATGCAAAGCAGGAGCACTACCTTTTTATCTGCTTCAGAAGCCTTCACGGAGATTAGGAAGTGTTGCTCTGATCTCTCCCAGTTCTATGCCACCTTGCTATCTGGACACAAAAGGTCAGATTTTAAGCTGGGGTAAATCAGCTGAACCTCAAAAAGGTCAATAGAGCAATGCTAGCTTGTCCCAGACGAGGAGAAGTTCTCACTGCACCATTCCAGAGATATGAGACTTGGGATACAGGGTTTTTCCCACCACACACTTTCCTATAATCATTTTCTACTCTCCTAGTTTCCCTAGCTCCCTAGATATTCTGTTCAATTTCTTGCTATATATTTTTTTTTTCACTCACTGTATTTAAAGACAATTTGCTTTCCTGGAAGCCAGAAAATTAATATGTTCTAATCCTTGCACCAGTCACTTTTTCTAACATGGATTTATTCTGTTGGACCCAGGACTAATAAACCTTGGTGGGATCACAAAAGATGCAGTGAGAATATTTACTCACAACTTCTTATTCTTAACAGTAATAAACAGCGCACCTGGATCCAAACTGTTTCTTCATTTGCCCTTGCATCAAGAGCCTTCTGAGAGGGTAGGAAGGAGAAATGATATAGCCTCTCTCTGTGTCCTTGCACACAGACTTTGAAAGGACCAGAATTCAAGAGAGGTCTTCGTGGTTTAATTTGTGTGAAGAAAAAAAAAGACCTGTGTATGAGACGAAAATAGTTAGGTTTCAACACTTTTCACTGCAAAAACAGAACATCTGATGCTAGATGGTCTTATCAGTCGGGGACTGCAAGAATAAAGGAGGACCTTGTAAAAATTTCCCACCACAGACATAAAGACTAGTGTGTTAGCTGAGTACAGAATAAAATGAGTAAGTTTCATTACCTTAAGATAATGATTGTTTGGGGTTTGGGGTTTTTTTGTCCACAAAAATTCAAAGCAAACTGAGCCAGGTTTAGTTTGGCTGGTTTTGCTGCATTGGTGTGACTTTGCTAAATATAGGCAAATCAAACCAGAGCTCCCTACTCAAGTTTGACCCTATATTAATAGAAATATGTATGACCCTGAGACACTCCTACATCAAACAATCTGAGTCAGGGCAGTCTCCCTGACTCATCCAAATTGCTTTTCTTGCTTTGGGTAACTTGGAAATAACAGTGGTATAGACATCGCAGGAGGGGCAGTAAGCGATATGTGTATGAATACCTTCATTTTTGGAAATTCGGTGTGCCTGCTACAGACAGCTAGAGGAAGGAAGGCAAAAAATAAATAAATCAAACTCTGGCTTGTATGCAGAGACAGCCATCCTTCCCTATGAGTGGGGAAAGTGCCAAGGAACAAATTGGATAGTGTGTACAAAAGGAAGAAAAACCCTGTATCCTGCTGTTTACTTGCACCGGCAAGGCACATGCTATTAAATGCGTATGCCTTGAGGGAGCGCCAACCTACCCCCAGGAAATTCCAGCCCATCTTGAAGAGAGCCATCATTTACTACTGAAAAAAAAGAATTAGCAGGAACAGTAAGAGGCTAAGATGATCGGGTTTAACTTTCGTTGGCCCAAAGCCAAATATGCAAGCAAAGGCTTAAGAGAACTTTCTTCTGATGCCTCTGTGCCAACAATAGATGCGGACAGGACAAATATTTACAGACCTAAAGTGGAAGGAGACTAAATGGGGGGAGCCAGACTCTGCCTGAAGCACTTATTATAACAATTAGCCTGTGGCGGCTTTATGGCCCTGAAGTGACTGCTCCCCACAGCCACAGACAGGATGGGATGACTCAACGACGATGCCGCCAGCACAAGATGTCTTTTCACACGTACTGTACCATGCCGTCCTCCCTTTCCCTGGGGGTGTATTAATGGCAGTGTAGTCATACTGTACGTACTACAGTATAACCACCTCTCTCTGAAGTGAGCACAGGCGAAGCTGCCAGTGGGCTAAAACGCATTCAAAAGAAACAAAATGATCTTGAAGACCTGGAGGAGGTGTTGACTCTTGTGCTCCATGCCCTGAATGCTCTCTTTCTCTCTGAGCATCTCTCTGAGGCCACCTCCCTCTATAAGCGTCTCTCCTCAATACCCAGACGTGTCCTAACATTACAGAAAAATGAGCTATTAAATGGATGATTTGGCTGAGAGATGTCTCTTTATTTACCTTTGAAAACAGAAAGTAAATATAACAGTAATACATATGTGTGTATCTGACTGTGTCCCTTCCTCCTCTGTTCTTTGTTGTTCACCTTCCTTAGCTGTCTGGGAATGAGAGTTTCTCTTAATCTGTTTTTTGCACAGTTAAGCACAATGGAGCTCTTGAATGATGCTATGATACAAACATAATCAAATTCTCTTTTCTCTGTTCCCGGAAACAATGTCAATGCTATAAAAAAAAATATTGGTGGGAACATCTATAGCGAAGGGGGGTGTGTGTGTTTGAGAGCAGAACTTTGTCCAAAAGCACCTGCATTGAAAGCAACCAAAGGATCGTTAAAATGGTTGTTTAGTTGGGATAACTAGCTAGCTCATTCCTTACTTTTCCAGAGCTGATCTTGTCACTCAACCCTTAAAATCGCTGTGGATAAATCCGATCTGAAGATCTCTCCAGCTTTGCCTTCCTGGATATTTATGTCTGAAGCCCAAGAACTGTCACTGGTTGATCACTGCAGGATAGATCTTTAGCAAAAAGGACCTTGAAATGAATAGCCACATCCTGTAGCATCTGATTACAAGGGTTTAATTGCATTATTTTCAACCATTTAAAAAGCAATTATTCCCCTTCTTCCTACACACCCATGTTTACTAGAAAAACTGGAAACAGAGCCAGAGATGCATGGAAAAATACAGAATTTTTCTGAAAAAGCAGTTACGTAATAAAGAATTAAACACGTCTCTTCACTGGGAGGTTAAATAATGAAGTAGCTTCTGTTTCTCAGTCACCTTGAGCTTTAATACAGGAGTCCTGAGGTCCAACTCATGCCAGGGTTGCAAATGAATAATTTTCTATTTACCTGTTCTCCTAAGAAAATAAAATCAATAATGTAACCCCACAAACCTTGCAAACTGCAGCAACATGCAGCCTCCAAGAGGTAGAGAAACATTCTTCTCATGTAGCCCTAAGGAGACCCATAAAGCAAACACAACCCAGTGTCCTCACAGATAAAACACCGTTTACCTTGTGTTACTCTCACATTACATTGCAGGGTACCAGGAGGGTGTTCCTTGCGACTACTCTACAGTGCCCATTAAATTCCTTGCTTTCTCTCCCTCTGGCCCCTACATGCAAGAAATTAGACGGGCATGTCTTAACCATCTGCAGAAGCTAAATCATGCATTGGACATTCTTGTCATCAGGCTCTCAGTCTGCCCAAAGTATAAGTAAATAAAAGAAGTGATAATCTGCCCAATAAGGCCAGTAGCAAGCTCTGTGATTGGCTCCAGATTCACGCTTAGATTTGCAAGTCGAGCGAATGCTCTGATACACAGCCTGGATGCTGCTCCATGAGCGTCTTTTGTGGTGCCGTCAGGAAGCAGCTCTCAAACGCTGCCTGCATGCATGGCATTGCTACTGCCAAGCCAAATGTAATCGTTCTCAGTCTAATCCTAAAAATTCTCATTCTTTTCCTTCTGTTTAGAGCTCTGTTTCTGTTCCCCAGTCAGAAATCTCTAAGCAGGAGCTGACCTGTCTGATCCCAGCTGGGGTCTGAGCCAACATGGATTATCACCAGTGGAGAGCTACAAAATCATGGCTGGGGCATGTTGAGGTCATGGATGTTTCCTCAGCTGAAACTGGTCTCTCTCTCTCCTTTGTAGCCATGTATCTTCGACCTAACTTTCCAGCTTAGAGAGCTGGCTATGGTCTGAGACGATGGGTATTTCCACATTGCATGCCGGGGTCATCCAAAGGCTGCCCTCTGGATCAGACTTACTCTATATTCAGACAGTGAAACTACAAGTGCAACCCCAGGCACAGCCCAAGGGACTCGATGTCTAAGCCTGTCTGGCAGTTTAATATTCTGCTAGGCACCTTAGCACACCCGAATGGGCAGTCTGTAGACTGCCTGCAGGGCAAGCCTGTGATCAGAAGCAGTGGCTCACACAGCCGTCCCGCTCCCAGCCCTTGTCAGCTGTAATGTAGACACGGCCTGGGGTGGTGTTCAAGAATGAGAACGTGCTTGTCTCCAACACAGCAGATCCTCTCGAGCTAGAGGTTGGACGCGCCACGTCTCCTAAACCTGTGAATCACACACATATACATAATAAAAGGCAGTCAAAAATCTTTATTAAATAAACTAATAAGTACTTAAAATTTCAAGCCAAATGGGACCAATCTTCATTTAATGTGGCAAGAAATGTTTTAATAGTCCCCTGTCTCCATGACTCATAACATCGAAAGCCCAGTAAAAGCCAAGAAACTCAGTGCCTACTACAGAGCAGCACACAATCTTCTTTTAACCGCAAATGTATACAAAATGCAGTATGTATTAACCAGATTAAAAATGTCATGCCTACCAGGATAGAAGAATGTAATATCTGGTCTCACACACACTTTCTATCACATAAAAATGTTGGCTGAAGATACAAGTTTCTCTCAATACCTCTGCAATGCTGACATCATGTATTTCAACACATTCAGGCCAGAAAACACAACACTAGCTACAAATGGCACAGTTTTTGCATGTAAACGTAGCATAAAGGTCAGATATTTGAAGATAATTAGCTGTCTAAAGACACAGTAGCCATACTGTGGACATTTCAAATGCATCTGGGCATCCAACTCCTTTGATTTCGACTAAATTATTTTAAAACCTTTTCAACTCTAAATATTTTCTTAAGTTTTCCCCAGACATAAAATGCAACTATCACAAAGTTACAGTAATTACCATCACTCCAAAGCCTAAACATCTCATTTAAAAAGTTCAACTTCCTAAGCCACAATGCTGTGTGAAAACACATATGACATTTATCACTTAAAAAAACCCCAACTCTTAAAAGTGAGGAAATGGACAGGCAAGAACATTGCAAAGTTTACCATGTCCACATAGTACAAAACATTTATTTTTATTATCTGGTATGAAGAGCATCACAGCAGGCAGTCATAATTCTGATCTGATGATATTGAAAGTATTGTTCTTCTCAACTTTGGTGCATCAATATTTTAAGAAATACTGGGTAGTGGAAAATATCAGTTAATATGTGTATTAATAAGACATTTATCATTAGTCACACTTACACTTTGATAGAGTATTCATAAATACTAATTCTGAGTCAGCTTTGACCTGGCAATTCCCATGGAACAGACTGAGGTCCTACTTGGCTGAACTTGCTCACAAGGCACATCCATCGTTTTAAACCAAAATTTATTTCTGGCCTTGTCAACCTGCTATCTAATTATCTCACTATTCACTGACAACAGAAATGATGAATCATGAACATTGGGGTACAGGAAACCAAATACACTCAATAAAATTAACCTCATTATGTCAGTTGTGCGTAGCGTGATGAAACCCTCCAGTGGGACCTCTAGGGGTTACTGTAACACCAGTATAGTTGTGTTGTATTGAAAATAATGATGAATATATACTTCAAGAATAGAATTCCTATCATGACTGGCGCACAGCAAAATCAGGGCTACATGTGGATTTGCATTTGAGAGTTATCACTGTGTAACATTAACAGAGAAGAGAATTTTAATGTCCTTCACAAAGGTTTTGTTGTGTATTTGGTTTGATCACTGGGTCTACAAAATACACAAAGCAGGTATCATTTTCTACTTAAACAGAACAAAACTATTACAAAATCAAGTGAAAAGTCTTACACCCAAACCATCTATGGGATGAGGCTATATTTTACCAAAATAGAGGCTGCGAGGCTATCCATGCCTCTATTATTTCTTGTCACGTCTATGACGCAGGCCTACATTGGGAGAGACATCAAGGTGCTCAGTATCGTCATGCACAGACTGCACCACTTGCCACTCTCACTGCTCGAGGATGTGCAGGCAATCCCAGGCTCCTGGTGTGTCCACACAGCCTCCAGCCACGTTGTGGCTCCACCTACCTCTGCCTGCAGCTTTCAGTGTAGTCATACTATAGGTCCTCCAGCAGCCCCAGGATTTTTCCCCAAACCACCAGTGTTAGCAGGACTTTAAAATCAAGGTGAACTTCTGTGCTAGGTACACATCATATTTTTAGATGGGATCATTTTCTTTTACAGTCACTCTCTAGAGCATTTTTCCATGTGCTTTCCAGTGTGGTTATTTTTATTTTTACCATACACAGATGTCCTTGAGGTATGCTTAAAGCACAAACTGTGAACACTGTTTGCCAACGTACAGTTTTCCTGTAACACGATACAGTTCTGATGCACGTGCAACATACAGAACCGCACAACCACACGCCCCGTGAGTCAGAGCGTGCAGCAGAACGAGAGTCAAGCACTGCTGCTGCAGAACAGGGCAGACCTGAAGGTGGGACAGAGCTTCGAATGGCCAACATTAGCTCTTGAAAATAGCTGCTGCAGAAACT
This sequence comes from Fregata magnificens, assembly GCA_013389945.1. NCBI lineage: Eukaryota > Metazoa > Chordata > Aves > Suliformes > Fregatidae > Fregata > Fregata magnificens. The sequence continues at coordinate 88,569 of WAAD01005991.1, forward strand.
TTCTTTGCCCACGCTAAATTGATAATGGAGTGTTTTCCAGAATACTCAGTCAAATAGAGTTTTTAGAGAAAAGCAAACTAGTGGAATGTCAATTAAATGAGACGCAATGACTGCAAGGGGATTTATGCAAACAGCTTTTGTTACCCCGAACAGCATGCTGGCTTGTCAATCTTTCTGAGCTGCAAATATTTTTGTGCATTGCAGAACACGACGGAAAGCCTCCCTTCTCGTAGATACTGCTGTCTTCTGCTAGGGATTTCTAATACTCACCTATTTTTATACAAAGAGCCATTACAGCTATCTGGCCAGATTCACAGCACCGATCAAAGGTTTCTGCCCAGTAGTCCTCACATCAAAGACTTACCTTGAAGTCAAAAACCTATCTGTTTTAATGGAACTATTTTGTCTTTCATATACAATAAGCACTATCTATTAAAAAGTATATCAACCAAAGTAGTGATACGGAGCATCTCCTACAAAATGCTGACTGTCCTCTGATGTCAGTGAATTCCACCCATGGCAGAGCATTTATCTGACCGTCATAAAACCAAAAAGTTGAAACAGCAGATAACATTTTGATTGATTCAGTTTTGTAGTTTTCATCCATACCTATACAGGAAAACACATCAAAGATATGGACACACAAAAAAATGAAATGCAAAAGAAGAAAAATGATTGACATGATTAAACCTAGCGAAGTTCAAGTTCAAACGTTGGTATTCAGGGAGTCAGACTAATTGCCAGCCCAGGCCTAAAAGCTATGAATCTAGGAAAGATCTGAAGCCTCTAGGACTAATCTACATGAGGAAAAGACCATTGAATGAGAATGCAACCAAAGCTTCCAAAATACATGACAAAACTATTAATTAATGCACTTATATGCCAGAAGTGTTCCTTGCAATCTCTTCAACTGAATTCCTACTTTAATGCAGGCTGTAGGGTTTTCACTAAATAATTCCTGTTTGAATTAGAACTGATTTAAAGATTTCTCGGGGCGATGAACTGACTGCAATTATTGATTGGTGTTCACTTATAAATCAGTATTTCCAGTTCAAATGTACTCCCTATTTTAAGGTGAACTTGTAAAATTTCACTTTCCAGCTGTGATACCTTAATGTATCTTGGTGAAATAACAGAACAATTCAGTTGTCCTATCAATTTTTTGTTCCCCATGTAAGTACCAAACCACCCCCTAACCTTTGCTGAATAAATTAAGCATTTTATGTTCAGGAAGATTTCCCAGCATTTCTACCATCCTCATGTCTCTTTTCTGCATTGTAGACTACAAAACTGAGCACACTATTTTTGAAACAGCCATAGCAGTGTGAGACCTCTGGACCGCCTCCCTTTCCCTCAGTGCTCCTGTTTTTTATATTCATGGACTGCAGTCAGCTTTTTGGCAAAAGAACAGCTCCGGAGCTCGTGTTCATTTGATAATGAACCACCACTCCCCACATCTTTTTCAGAGTAACTGCTTCGCATGACAAAGTCCTCTTATCTGTAAGCACAGGCCCCATTCTTCCACCTAGGACTTCGTAAAGGGTTTAACAGAAACTGAAATGTATTATTGACTTGTGACCATTTTACATAGTGATCCCTATTACTCTGTACCAATGACCTATGGGATGAGACCCTTTATTTATGATTTATTTGTTAATTTTTATCACCTTGATATCTTTCTCCACTGATAAAAACGTCACTTACAGTGGGGCTCACACCAGTCCATTTTAAGGCCCACTGGAAAGTCCTCTACTCAAAAAGCCAATCTTATATCCACTGGCGTGTTTATTTTGTACCTTTTATAGCTTCTTACTCAAAGTATCACAAATCCCTTGCAGATCACGATGGAAAACCTTATGATCCTCTGTAAACATTGTCCAGTCATCTGTATACCTACTCCTGCAGAGCCAGCTTGACAACATTTGTTATCCATAACCCCAAAAGTGCCTGTCAGTGTTTAAGAGGCATTTGGACAATGCCCTTAATAACATGCTTTAACTTTTGGTCAGCCCTGACGTGGTCAGGCAGTTGGACTAGATGATCGTTGTAGGTCCCTTCCAACTGAAATATTCCATTCTATTTCTCTTCTCTTCTCTCCCTCATCTCCTATCCTAAATCGGAATTTTGCCACTATTACTGACCAAAACCATGGCTGAACAAGGTACAATATAACACAATAAATTTCAGAACTCCAACACTGAGTGAAAACAAGGAATCAGAATTCATTTTAAAATGTTTTGAATACTAAGAAAAACCCACCCACTTTGACCTGAAGTTTTTAATGTTATGATCCAAGATCTTTATACTTCAAGAGTACACACACACACACACCCCCCCCGTATTAGAGATGTCTTACTCAAGTAAATCCAAGAACAGGAAAACAAGTAAAAATCCACACTAATCCACCTTAAACATATAAATGCTGATCCCATATTTAAGCTAATACAATATTCTGTTGTATAGGATACACACCACAGTTTAAAAATATTTGGTATGCTGATTTCATTTTTTTTTCTAAGTTGTCTCCCCAGCTCTGGCAAACAGCAGGTAGAAGACCGTGCATGAGTTGTGGCTTCTCACTATAAAAAGGTCCCAAGTATCTTCCTCATATGCAGGGGCAGTCATCAAGTCTGTCTTCACTTGGCTCAGCCAAAAGAAGCATTTCTAAATTAGCAAACACTGCTTCATGAGAAGCAGTAAGAGAAAGGTTCAGCAAAACAGAGTTTCTTGACTTTTAAATCCAAGAGCCATGAATTTTTTTTTTTTTTTTTTTTTTTTTGCGGTGGGTTGGGGGAAGTAGGCAGATCATCTTGTGCAGCATTGCCACTATTTCAGGGTAAGGTGGGGGTCTTTAAATACTTCACCCTGACAGGGCTTGTCACGTCTAAGGTGTTACCGTTCCTTGATCAGGAACAAGTGCAGTTCCAATGAATCCTGCTCAGTGACAGGTTTATGCAAGTCATGTTCAGAAGTTACCTTGGCTAGTGACATTGATTTATTTTCTGATAAGAAGCTAAGGCTTGAAATTTGCACTCACTCAGCAGAAGGGCAACAATACTTCCTTTAAACAAAGTCATGTACACTGCATTAGTAAACAAATTAATAACAATAATTCTTTCCCCATGTATAGACACCTTGTCTGCCTACTCATGGTAAAATTCTCTCATTGTGAACCACAATCTCAGCCCAGAAATCATTGTCCACCCACCCACTAAACAACTGTGCACCAAAAAAGGGCTTTAGTCCAGACATTCAAGTAGGAAATTTTTTTGTCTTCTTTTTTTGAGGAGAAAAAGAAGTCAAACAAATTTATTCTGAGATCACTTATGTAAACAAATAACGGCGCCACTAGATAGTCCCCACCACAGCAGCATTAAATATACAAAGTATGCTAAAAAGAGAAATTTGTCCCAGTACATTATTGCAATAGAGAGATTGAGAGTGTGCTATGGGAGGGTCCCCAAACTGTATGCTACTGGGAAGCTTGACAGGTCAGAAATGTGAGAAGGCAACAGAAATAAATATTCCCGCTAGTTCCCACAGGCAAGTCTTCTCTCTTCTCTACAACCACCTTAGTGCCTTGGTTCCCCACACCACTGCAAAACTCTGGACCTGCAGCACTGCTGGATTACAAGTGGTGGTGTTGCTCTTTCCATCACCCTGCATTTCAATCCTGACGTCCTGCTGGCCTTCACAACCACTTCTTCCCTCCTCCCCCAACTTGTTTTTCATTCATGTCAGATTTTCAGCCCAATTTACAGTGCAGCCACTGCAACATTTCTGTGTCCAGGACGGAGCAGTGCAAAGGCAGGAGGAAATAGCTGGGGGCATTCCTGCACCCGCTGTTTCAGCCCTACCTATTCACGTCATAGCACCTTTGGTGCCTGTGAAGAGGAAGTTATGCTGCAGAACAAGAAACATTTTCAAATGCGGGCTGCACTCACGTGTTCTTTTGGATGTGTTAAAACTCTTCACTGCTTCATCCTCTGAGGATGCAATCAGAAAACAAGTCCCATCGTCTCATGTACTGCTCAAACGTGCTTAGAAGCTGCATGACAAATAACACTGAAAACTGTAATAAAACTTGCATATGACTAAACAAACAGATGAGAAGATTTTTCTAAGGGACTATTACAACTTGTTGAAGTACTGAAGAAAAACTAAAGGAAGAAGTGTGCTCCTACATGTAGTAAAAGAGTAACAGGAGGGTGCAGTGGAAGGGCATGTTGGGGATATTCATTCATTCATTCATGGTGCTGTGAAACAATGTCCGGTTTCTCTCAGATGGCAGGCTCCTTGACATGAAATTCAGAGAACACTTCACATTTGCCTGGCTTTTATCAGCTGACACCCTCTTGGCCTGTATTGTACATCAGTTTCTCAAGGGAAAAAGAAGAGCTAAGATAACTATTGCCCTAGTACCCCCCGCTTTTTCAACACAGCTACTTGTCCACAAAACATACAGAGGTGTCCAAAATCTAAAGTAAATGTGGCAAGCACTGAAGACTGGGAGCTATTCTTATCTCACTGCCCTCTATAAACACAATGGCTAACCATGTCCATTACTGCCTAATACAGCTGTCATCATTTAAATGCTTTGTAGTCTACAAATGGGCCAGTCCTACGGTGACAGACTGAATAATAGAAAGATTACAGGTTGTATAACTCCATTACAGCATGGAGGAATTCTGCAGTCAGTCAACGTTTCTTCCCACGCTCGTGCAGGGAAAAATCCCAGCCCAAGATTTCATTGCTCTTTTTCTGCAAGGCAAACCATTTCTCAGCTCTCCGTCACCTCGGGCACCTGTGTTTATAGCTACAAGCTCTCTCAGGTCCAGCCTACTTTGTTTGATATCGTTTTCCCAAAGGCTTTAGAAACTTTTGCATCTGAAGAGGAGCTTTGAATGTACTATGATAGCAAGTCTTAGGAAAGCACTTCAGAAATGGCTCTGCAGTTTTAGTAAATCAATGTATTGCAAGCTTTAGTTACTTTATTGGAATAAAGTGAATCATTACAATCAAATCCCCTATCATTCTTTACAGCAGGGAAGGATTGAGCCCTGAATCTGTTTACAATGCTTATATAACCAATCAAATCAGGATTGGTTAGAGAAAGACAGAAAAACCTAATCAAAACTAAAGTACTTTGTGATTTTCCACCATTCATCTTAATTTAATTAGTTTGTTCTCCAAAGTTAAACACTTCTGAGATCCGGAAAAAAAGAAACAGCTCTTCCACAGAGTTGATAACAGCCTAGTGGTAAATATAATAGATAAGGACTTTAAAAGTACATTAATTTCCACCCCCAGCTTTATCAGAGGCTTGCTGTGTTCCCTGGAGAAATCATTTCCCTTCTGAATTTCCCTGTCTTTTAAAGGGGAGTAAACAATGCTTTTCCCTTTCCAGAGGGATTTATTAATGAAGGGTGTAGCACTTTGATCAGATTCAACTTTTTAAGTTGTCCACAGGGGATTAATGATGGCAGTTCTTCATGATTGTATCAACCCTGAATTTGCATTTGACTCATAAGCATTTAAAACTCCTACACTCCCAGCCAGGAATCTGAATAAATGTTGAAAAGGAGATGAGCTATATAAATGGTTTCACATAGAACAAGTCTTAATGGCACAGGTAAGGATCATTTTTTAATGAGGCATTTCCACGCGCTTTCATGAGGCTGATCCAATGCGCTTTCAACACCTCTTCTTTTAGTTAGAGGCTCTGGAAGTCCCCAGCATTCAGATATAAAAGGTCATGACTTCTGAGTTCCAGCCAGGAAAAGGGAGGGCATGACAAAATGGGCTTAACCCACATTAGACGATAGCCTTCAGCTGTGCTGTGCAGAAGCACTGCTGACTGACCTAAGGAAGAGCTGTGAACCTGTCCCTGCTATTTCTCTGACTGAAGACAAGGTGCAAATGACAGCAGAAGAAAATTCAAAGGAAAGCATAAAACGAGAGCTATTGATGGGGCTGTCTGTGCACTCCAGAAGCTCCCCTGGCAGGGTGGGACAGACACAGCTGTAGCTTTTCCAGAGTTGTTGCCAGCTGGCCACTGTGGGACATGGAGGGTGTGGGGAGCTAGTCACACAGGCAGTGTGACAGGAGCACCTCCTGCTCTCGTCAGTGGAGAGAGACACTTCCAGAGAGTTATCCAAAGCCCAAGCCAATATCAGGTGTTTCAGCATGACACTGCAGAAAAGCTCGTTCCTCTCCATGAATGACAGATGTCATTGAAGAATTCTCCCCCATGGTTGAAGTTAGACTTCATGATTACCGTTCCAACTTCTTCCAGAAAAAGAGGAGAACAGTCTCTGAATGAGAGAAGATTACATGTAATTCTGCATTTGCTCTGTAATTTAACTGTGTGTGGAGAGTGGTCAGGTACAGAGGTACTGCAAACTATGGTTGGATGCTCCTAATGTGGCTGCACGTGTGTAGTAGGGTGATCATCATGTAGTAAAACTTCCAAGCAAGAAGGACAAGAAAGGGTTACAGCAAGGTCAGACAGAATAACTTCCTAGTAAGAAAAAATAATTTTGCCTTACAATGAAAATGGACAGAAACCACGTAAGAGCAATTCAGATTACAACTGAAGATAAGCCTGAGCTGTAAAATTCAGATTCACAACTTTAAATACTGGCACAAATTTTGGTTATTGTACAATACTTTAGCTCAGACCAATATGACTAACCTGATGGCCTTCTACGATGGAATGACTGCATTGGTGGATAGAGGAAGAGCAACCGATGTCATCTGTCTTGACTTCTGTAAGGCCTTTGACACAGTCCCACACAACATCCTTGTCGCTAAATTGGAGAGGTATGGATTTGATGGACTATTTGATGGATAAGGAATTGGCTGAATCCAGATGGTCACATCCAAAGAGATGCAGTCAACAGCTTGATGTCCAAATGGAGATCAGTAACAAGTGGTGTCCCTCAAGAGTCCATATTGGGACCAGTACTGTTCAATATCCTTTATCAATGACATAGACAGTGGGATTGAGTGCACCCTCAGCAAGTTTGCACATGACACCAAGCTGAGTGGTGCAGTTGATTTGCTTGAGGGAAGGGATGCCATGTGGAGGAACCCTGACAGGCTTGAGGAGTGGGCCCATGCAAACCCCATGAAGTTCAACAAGGCCAAGTGCAAGGTCCTGCACCTGGGTCAGGGCAATCCCCAGTATCAATAGACTGGGGAATGAATGGATTGAGAGCAGCCCTACAGAGAAGGACTTGGGGATACTGGTGGATGAAAAATTGGACAAGCCAACAAGGTGCGCTTGCAGCCCAGAAAGCCAGTTGTACTCTGGGCTGCATCAAAAGAAGCATGGCCAGCAGGTTCAGGGAGGTGATTCTGCACCTCTACTCTGCTCTCAAGAGATTCCCCCCTGGATGGAGTACTGCATCCAGCTCTGGGGTCCCCAGTACAGGAAAGACATGGACCTGTTAGAGTGGGTCCAGAGGAGGGCTACGGAAATGGTCAGAGGGCTGGAACACCTCTCCTATGAGGAAAGGCTGAGAGAGTTGGGGTTGTTCAACCTGGAGAAGGCTCCAGGGAGACCCGATTGTGGAGTTTCAATACTTAAAGGGGGCTTATAGGAAAGACGGAGAGAGACTTTTTATCAAGGCCTCTAGTGACAACACAAGGGGCAACAGTTTTAAACTGCAAGAGGGTAGGTTTACATTAGATGTAAGGAAGAAATTCTTTATGATGAGGGTGGTGAGACACTGGAATAAGTTGCTTAGAGAAGTTCTGGATGCCCCATCCTTGGAAGTGTTCAAGGTGAGGTTGGATGAGGCTTTGAGCAACCTGATCTAGTGAAAGATATCCCTGCCCATGGCAGCGGGGTGGACTAGATGATCTTTAAATGTACCTTCCAACCCAAACCATTCTGTGATTCTATGATATAGAGTTGGCAGCTAGCCTATGAATTTCAGTCTCGGATCCTCAACCTTCAAAATAAAATTTGTGGGGAAGGCTTTTCCACCAAAATTACAGCTTTCATAACAACAAAAATTTACTTCAATTCTTCAGGATGAAAATTGTACATTCCAGTCTGGAAATGGCAGCACTTCATGGCGATGCCCCAAGAACGTGTCCACTGTGCAACTCATCTTCTATTTTGTTTTATGTGCCCTAAATATGGCTAGATTTCACCTCCCAAAGTATGAGGCCCTCCTCTCTTCCTGGAAATCCCTGCTTATAGCATAAACAGAAACTTTTATCCACAGAGGAAAATGAAAATATAAGTTCCCATAACTACAATCCCTATATAGTATTATAATGTAATTTCCAAACAACCACTTGTTTGTTTTGTGGTTTCGTTGTGGATGGTTTTTTTTTTTTTCTCTTTTCCTAACGCAGGGTAAAGAATTTCAACAAAAAGCTGCTACTTTTAATGTTGCGACAGCAGCAACTTCAATGGGTTTGGAAGTAGCAAAATAGCATTATCACTTTGGTCATTTAAAACTAGACAGAACCAACGCATCAGGAACTGTATTGTTTGTAGCAATCATAGATTGGAAAATGAACTAATAAAGTGTTAGGTCTTTTCCTCTGTCCAGGAGGAAACGACTCTTACCAAACCAAATGTCTTCAATTTCTCACTGAAAACAGAATAAAAGACGACAATCTTGCTAAATCAAGGTAGTCACATCGTTAATTGTGCAAAGGGAAGTGATTTAGAGCAGCAAGAGACAACTAAGAACGAATAACTATGCAGGATTAAACGGAAAAGATCTGGAAGGGGAAACCAGACTTGGGATGCCATAAGCAAAGACAGAAGGACAGGTACAAATCAAATGTGCCTCATAACCACTGCTGAGTTTTAGAAGACCCAGGATGTTGGATGGGAGATAAAGGACTACACTGCCTGACTGCGTGGGTCTGCTGCTGCCTCAGCTACAAAGATCCACTGGCTCTGCCTGATGACACCATGGCTACAACTCGCACTGAGTGATGTGCAAGGGAGTACAAACTTCTGCAGCCAGCAGTCTTGTGGAAAAAAAACTAAGTAAGATTTACAACGCCCTTGAGTAACTGAAGCTAAATAATATATCTCAATTGAGAGATGTTGCTTTCAATATAAAGCCCCCTAGCAGCCCCCTGGCGCTGGTTCAGCAAGACTCAGCAGAACTCATGCCAACGCCGAATCACTGCTTCCTGCAGCAGTATGCGTTTCCTCCGAGGCCGCCCATTCAACTGCTTACCAACACCAAAAGACAGGCACTGTGTGAGCTCCTTGGCAATGGTCCTCCCCAGGGATCTCCCACACCCATCACTGCAGCACTAGGACCAACCCACTGAGCTCTGAAGACCACAAGCAGAGATCTCTGGCCACACAGCAACTGCTCGAGTAATACACCTGAAACGTGGCTGCCATGTATCCACTGCAGAGAGATGACACTGCATGTCGTCTAATTAGAAAATATTACCCCTTCCACAAACCCTGCCTAGCTGAGTTGCTCAACTTAGGAACCGTATTAAGCTCTTTATCTAATCAATAGAGGGAGAGGCATAACCAAAGGCTAACTATTTAGGTAGCCTAAGGTAACTAAGCTCTCAATTTAGACTTCTTAATTAGGTAAATATGGTGATGTCAGTTCTATTTTGTCAATAAAGGGAGACAAGCCTATCGCTAGTGCCAGCTGATAGAGATTCTCATTTAGCTGACGTAGTAACCATTTGTACATTTTACACTAACAAATACTATTCACTGCACAGTTGTTTCAGCAATTCTTTGATTTTTTGGGGCATAAATTGTTAGAAAATGATGTCATTCTTGTGAGGGCCTGGAAGTCTAATGATCAGGAATCGATGCAAACCTTTCAGGTCCTAGTCCTTAAGTATATGTATGAGCTGTAAGTAGGCAGAGTGACACACCGGGATCATTGAAAATAAGTGCAAAGAGGACCCAGCGAAAACATTTTGCTTGAAAACAGCGATCTAATTTTCTAAAAGATAGCACTGTTTTGGATCATTTCTGAGCTTTTAAAAACTTGATGAACAGAGGCTATTAGAAATCTCTTCTTGAACTTTTGCTTCTGGACTCTGATCACTATCAGGCTCAAGTCACCGCTAAAATATTTCCAGAGGTAACCAATCTACATTAAATCAGCAAAGATGAGAATTTTTCTCCTTTTACTGAAAGAGTTTTGAGACTTGCAAATCATTTCTGAGGGGCAGCAAAAGACCACGTTCTTCACTGAGGACTAAACCTACTTTTTGCAGTTATGATTCACCAAAGAAAAAGGATGCTTGTAAGTGCTTAGCTGCCACCAAGATCTCTGCAGAAGTAAAAGGCTTTCATCCTTTCAAACCAGAGCAATTTGAAGAGATTAAGTAAAAAACTACAGAAAATTGGCAGACCCCAGAAGATGGACAGACATCACACTCTCCTGGTATAGTGTATCTTGGGAACATGCTCGATAAAACAATTAAGTTCTTTCTAGGTAAGCAAGATTTAGCTGGCTGTAATTCAAGGCTCAATTAGAATGTCTGTTACAATACAATTCTTACTAATGATAACTCTAATTGCAGTGTTCACTATCCTCTTCTAAGCCCAGCTAGACAGCTTCCTGGAGACAAAGAATTTTGATTAAATTCCTTCCTTAGTTCAATTTTCCTCTCAGATACACATGCACAGCTCCCACTGAAGTGGTACAGATGTTTCTGAAAGTGGGACCAGAGAAATAACATACACCTGTACTCACCTGGCACAAAGTGCTTTCACACAAAGCTAATGTACATCCAGTCATTCAGATACTGAGGCTCATAGACAAATAGGTGACACTCTGCAAGGTTATTCTGAATTTATGTTAGTTTTTTTAAGAGTATGTCAGTATAGACAAATCTCTGGCTATTACTACATATGCTTACGACTGGGTTGATTTTGATCAAAGAAAAAGAGGCAGATCTGTTCTCTTTTTCACAAGAGTTATATCAAGGGAATTGCATTGTATTTGTATTGCATTAAATGGAAAAATGCTTTTTTTAATCATGATACATCAAGCATATTCTATAAATTACTGTTAATCTGCATCTATGCAGTATGCTTTTGTTATTAAAAAAGGTAAAAAAGGCTTTCAAGACACAACCATAACTCTCAACACCACACCATTGCCAAAGCTGAAGAAACAATATAAAGTAATTTTGGTAATATATGGGAAAAGAAGATGATACGAGTTTGTCCTCAGATCACTAGGAAAAGAACAATTAATCATTTGTTCTGCTTTAAATAAAGGCCTACTTCCTAAAATGACATGAATTTGTACAGCTCAGCTGAAATAAATGGAGTAGTAGTCATTTAATTCAACAGGGCATTTCACTTTGAGCATTTAAAAAAAATTAAAAATCAACTTCTCAGTATTGAAATATTAAGGTAGCGAGGGAGGTGCTGATCTCTTCTCCCTGGTATCCAGTGATAGGACACGTGGGAATGGTTCAAAGCTGTGCCAGGAAAGGTTTAGACTGGACATTAGGAAGCATTTCTTTACCAAGAGGGTGGTGAAACACTGGAACAGGCTTCCTAGAGAGGTGGTCAATGCCCCAAACCTGTCAGCGTTTAAGAGGCATTTGGACAATGCCCTTACCAACATGCTTATCTCTTGGTCAGCCCTGAAGCGGTCAGGCAGTTGGACTAGATGATCGTTGTAGGTCCCTTCCAACTGAAATAGTCTATGCTATGCTATGCTATGCAAAATGTATTTGGTGCAATTTTGTGGTCATTGCCCTAGCCTAAAAAGTCTATGGAAAATCTTCTCTGATAGAAGTCTGGTTTAATAAGTAATTGATGATTTAATGTGCCTTTATAGTCTCACTCAAACAAGTCTGTTCCAGCACACTACAAATACTGAACATCATCAGTTCAGGGTAATTGTATTATTATCACAGATTTGCAGGTGGCCAAGGAAAAAGATGAAGAGGTTAAGAATTCAGCTCTGCCATAAGCTACGTGGGACAACACAAGAGAATGTCAGCTCCAAATAACTTGGGAAAAAAAGCTGCCCTCTCACTGTTAAGAGCAGATTTGGGACCAGTATACACAAAGCTTGTCTGAGGGCACACCATCATCCAGCAGGAGGGCCAGGAATGGGACTCAGCTTCCTGGAGTGCAGGTTTTACCCCACAGTCTCTAGACAGAGCATTCACAACCTCAGCAAAGGTTTTGTTTAGGGGCATTTCTAACTGAAAGTCCCATTTTGTATCACCTTCATAAATCTTTGAAAATTCTGCACTGCTAATTCCCATTGCCAGAGTCAACAAATTTATATCACAGGAAACAAAACTGCAGAAAATGCCTCCATTCTGTTGATACACTCCAGGACTAATGACACTGTAATTTGTTTACTTGTATTACTATCAGTACTACAGTGTAACCTGAAGACCCAATCAAGATTAGGACGCCATTACATTAGGCATGAAGAAGGAGGCAGTTCATATCCCACATTGCTTGCAATCTATCTACACGAAGCAGACAAAGTACAACTATCATTTTGCAGATGGAAACCAGAAGGAGTAAGCAGATTGCCAAAGGCTTTCAGAAGCTTGCTCAATGAAATCTCTGGCAAAAACATGACATAAACCATTGCTGCTGGAAATGCATTTTGGTGCCAACGCACTACCTTATCTATTAATCCCATTACTTTAATATTTTGTCAGGTAACTTTTGAGACACAACATAGATGCTGGATGATAAGAAGAAATTATATGTTATATTTCTTAACAAAGATAAAACATACGGGAATCTGACCACATTCTTCCATCATGTACTGAGATCAGGACTTGGTTTCATGTTCTATCACAGTTCTCCTATCTAATCTTCTGCAGTGATCTGGAGCATCTATTTGTGTGCTTAACTCAGGCTGTGCAAAGCTGAAAAATTAGCAGGTGATTTACAGTACCAAAGTTAGGCACTAAGGCGTCTTATGTAGTCAGAAAGGGCAATTAGGTACTTATGAAGGGTAATCCAAAAATCCTGCTCTAATTGTAAAGCAGCAAAGACCTACTCCTTAGGAAAAAGAAAAAAAAGAAAAGTAAAAAGAAAAATATTTGCTTAAACTAAGAGGTTCCTTCTAAACTGTTCTGTAGTGAGGTTGCACCTTAACTCCTGCTGCCATTGGAACTTAGGTCTGAATCAGACCACAAAGTCTGCTCCTGAGATTATGCATCTAGTTGAACAAGGAGAGAAAGAGGCAAAGCTGCCACATATAACAGCCTAATAGCTGGAGCGCTGACAGCAGAAGTGTAAAACTCGATCACAGTTCTCCTTCATCTTGAGGAGATTCCAGTTCTCACTTCCCACTTCTCTGGAAGATGTAGGGTCGTTAGACTAGAAACTACCCTGCTGAATCCCTACCTTAGCGATGCATAAATCATAAGATCCTGGAGGATGAGCGGAGAGGACTCTAAGGTTCTGCCAAATATCTAGGGTACCAGCCTTTGGTCGTCTCTGGACTGTTTCTGCATGGACTGCCAGGACAACTCATGCAGACAGCTTGATTCTAAAAACCTTTTTCCCAAAGATGCTTCAGAAGCAAGCTACAGGCCTTTTACTCCTGTAGTGCCAGCAGTCCCCTCCTATCCATGCTCTCTGCCATCACTCCTCATCACATGGTAAATGCACATCTATGAGACTCCTGGAGAGGGAAGGCACGACGGGGAAGTAAGACCAAACAGAACCCACAGCCCACTCCTCATCTGAGTCTCCTTAAAAATTCGTAACTTGCTCTGGCAGAAGCAAGCCCCTTCTAGTCTCCTCCTCCTCCTTGCTGGAAGCTCTCGAGACATGAATAACTAGTGGACAGGCAATGTTTTTTCTATGCATGCGCAAAAACCCTAGCCCTTCAGGGAGTCATGGAACCAACCACGTTTGCGCTAAGGAGCTGTATCGCCACATAGTGTGTGTGTTGGTATGAGAAGGAAGGGCCACTGCAAGAAGTTGCACGGCCTACCAAGCTGTCAAGACTAGGCACCACTGTATGGGAAAATCACTGGATTAAAAAAAAAAAAAAGTACAAATGAATCCCTGAAGACAGGGACTGGAATACAACTCCTTCAATACTCCTGCATGAGTGCCTGAACCAATTACTCACCCTCTTGCCTGCTCCTTTTCTTGCCCGTGGCTCTTGCATTCTTCACTGCTGAATGTCCCAAGCTAAACTGGAGGGAGGAAGAAACTTCAGCTTTCTCCTCCCCAAGAATGTAATGGTTGCAGTTAAGGATGTGGCAAATAGAGCTATGACCCTCTTCTGTTGGAAAAGGCAACTGAGCATAGGTTTGCCACGTCTGAAACTACTGTTTGGTTATTATACATAAAGCGGGCTCCCACAGGCCGTGTTTTTGACTGAAAGTGGCTGTCACTGCTGTGCTTGATGCTGGATTCAGAGCTGTGCTCAGAGCACTCCAGTGAGGTCAGGCTCCTCTCGGGATCCAAATGATCTCTAGATCTTGGCGGAGTCCAGTCAGTGTATGGTTCCCTCACTTCCCAGACTGCAATGCCTCCATTTAGGTATTTGTGCCCAGCTCCGGAGGGACACGGAGGCTGACCATGGAGACAACTCGTGAGCTTTACGTGCTCCCAATATTACGCAGCTCTGGAAAGCAGGATTTGTAGATCATTTCCTTGCACCTAGGTGTCTTAATTTTTCCTAACTTCCATTTTAGGTGACAAGACAGATGTTCTTGATATCTCTGCGGACATCTCTGTAACTTAGCTACCCACTTCCCAAAGCAGGACTCACAGGACTGTGGTGAGGATAAGCACTAAGTACAGTGAGGTCTAATGAGATCATATAAATTAAGACAGAGATAATTTCAAAATGAATCCCAGGCATATCCGGAATCGCATCAGTATAAAAAGAAGTTATATTGTATTCAGATAAAATAGTTCTAAATTAAAACTTGACATTCATATTTCATCTTTCCCACATGACTACAGACCACTGGAAGAAAACACTTCATTCACTAACCATGGGCTCCCTTTAAAAGTATGACAACCAAAGTCTGCTTAAACATTGCAGCAGCACTGGAACTGAGGCGATGAGCTTTTTCTGATATCTGTTCTAATCTGGGAGTTAGAAAGGTTGCATAGCACCGATAGCAAGATATATGGAGGAAGCACGGTTTACGCTGGAGATTGATTTAATGAGTTTTCATAAAGTCTTTTATGTGAAAAGCCAGCTTATGATAGCCTCATCTAAGACGTTATCTAATATCAGTAAGAGTATGCAGCATCTTGTTATCTTTCCACATTCACCATTCACACTCTGAAGTTATCCAGCAGAACTGTACTTTGGGGGAGCCACAGGCCTCAGTTTTCTGCCTATTTCAGTTCTGACATTTAAATTTATCTAGAAGTAACTGGGGGTGGGAGGTGACAATTTTATTTCATAAAAACTTTTAAAGTTTGGGCCGGAACAGAAACATATCTTTCAACATCTTCACAAAAATAGTTTCAAAACATCTATTTTCAGATCTAAGTTACAGAGGAATGTCTGTAAGGCTGAAACTGGCATGGGAGACCCATGTGTTTAACTTCTTCTAATTCAAACTAGAAATCCTTATCAGATCAAAATACGCTGAATATACAAATGTATAGGAGCTTAAACCCAGACATCCTATATCCCAAGCCAGTGCACTAACTCCCATATAACCTTCTGAGGAGAGAGATTATTTAAACTATAGCAAAAAGCTTCTTGAAAATACACATAGGTGTACTTCATTAGTTATATTTACTGGAAAATGGCCCCACCAGGTGTAAGCTACAGAAGAAAGTACAAAACTGAAAGAAAGCAACAGTTACTGAACGCTAGAGGAAAACAGTACCTTGCAGATCTAGGCCCAGATCAGCAGCTGTCAATCCCCACATCACCTACATTTCGCTTTCTTAAGGAAAAGACCATATAAAATGGCAGCTCTTGATGTGATCTTCCCAGCTGGGGACTCAGATTGCAGAGGTCTTTGCATTCTTTTGACAATTTACATAACTATATACAAAACATAACGTTACAAACTGATTTAAAGGACATTTTTCCTCTGCACAAAGGTGCAGCATAAACAACTCCATTAACCAACTCACCACTTAAGATTCATACAAGTCCATAAAGCAGGTGTTAAATAGACCTTGTATTGATTTCTTCAATCTGGAATAAATTTTACTGCCAATACATAGACACATGCTTTTAAGATCTATACAGTCATTAATTGTCTGTATCAAGATCAGAGGCCGGAAAAATATGAACCCAGCATTTTCACTGTTTCATGCTTGATTTCATTAGCTAGTATAATGGCTTAAAGAATCAGGTCCACAGCTTCATCTGTTAACCTCTCACCACTGAACACGGCACTTGGCAAATCTACTAGCATGCACATCTAGATACTGCAGCCTGAACTGCTCAGCTAGAAGTGAACTATTTAGGAAACCCATCAGAACATAATCAAATGGATTATGAGTGACAAAAACAAAGTAAAAAAAATACAACCACATGTGAAATGGCAAATCACTCTTCAACGCAAGGCAGCTGGTATCGAGTGAATATTCAGAACATGTCTTACCTGTGTAGTGCACCACACACGTCTGACCCTTCTTTGGAAATGTCCGTCCTGTTAAAATTATAAAAGGTTATTCTTTTATTTTCTCTCTGATTAATCTGCGTGGCTAGGCAGGTTTATCTTTTAAGAGGAAAATGCCAGACTGAGATTTGTATTGACTATGTGTTATCAAATTACTAATACGCAAGACAGGAACAGGTATGGTTTAGGGTGGAAGGTCCCAGCTTGGCTCCTATTTAGTTGTTAGGCCAAATAATATTTTCCTTACACAATTTTCCCTATATATGTTGGCATTATATATGCATTTACATTCTGTAAGTGCAAAAGGACTGTCAAAACTTCATGGATTATAACCTTAAAATTCTCAGAATGTTTTTGTTACAATTTTTCAAATAAAGTCTTAGTTTGACATTGTGAAAAAATTTCATTTGTATTCACATTTCTAATGCCTTTCACTCAAGACAGCTCTAACAAGGGCATCTTTAATTAGCCAGGAAGGATTTTAAAAAAATTTTCACATACAAAGGCAGTTTAATTTTGTAGCATTGGCTGACAATAAAGCAGTGATACACTGAGTTCTTGTAAGAGCCTGGTAGGTCCTCCTAAAATTTTCATACTGAAAGGAAAAGAAGGTTTAAATTATTTTCTTGCCACTGGAAAACAGAATTACTATTTACATTTTACCTGTTCTAGGTACTGCCAAAGGCAGTAAAACCTAGGGGAAGATTTTCCAGGCTCAATTAGGTGCCAATGGCATATTAAAGCAGCTAACCTTGATTTCTCAAGTCATGCGACCAATTATTAAGGAATATCCTTGCCAGAAAGCTAGAAACTGGGGATTCAGATAGAAACTGAGGCTCATATCTTAGTTGGCTTTCAGGCCTCTTTAGTCTGAATTAACATGATAACAAGTTATGCATTACAGGGTGCATTGCAGGGTATAAAACATCAAGTAACACATAAGCTATGTACTTAGGGCTTATATGCCAAAACCACCATGAGCAGTAAATGGCAGGAGGGCAGGCTAATATGATGAACCAGAATTTATAACATGAAATTGAGAAGATGGTGCTTCCAAGTGTCATTTGAACAGCCTTGCTCATCAGCTTGGCTGGCTGGAGTATCCCTAGCTGTGGGTTGCACAAAGCGCAGTACAGCAGGTATCCAGTCAGGGCACCACTGGAACCTTAAAGTGGGATTCATGTCATTTAACTTTAACCATCTAAAACACGGGCGATTATTGTATGCCAGTCTCGTGGGCTTCCCTATTGACAGTGGAGAATTAGCAGTCCTTTTAAAGAAACCCACCCTATCCAGAGAGAGGCAAAGCAAATTATTCTCAGGGGATGACTACAGAAAAAGCCTAGAAGACTGCTTTAGACTAGCCACCTAACCTGACAAAAGTTATGCGAGATGAATCCTACCCTTGGTAAACCAGTTATTATTCCAATGATGCGCTATTATATAGAGATCTGAGAAAAGGAATATCAAACCTTACCGACACATATTCCACTGTGTGAGTATAACAGCAGCAAAGTCAATGAAGGTACATCAAAGCTGAATTAAAAGCAGAGATTCTCAAGACCACTGACTAGCTGTGGTTTTAAGACAGTGTTTAAAGTCAGCTGATTTTGATTAAGACTTGCAACCAAGAGAAATAATCCATATAACCTTATTTGGAATAGCATATCGCTTACAAAGACAGCCTTGATACATTTAATAGCTAGAAAGTACTATTACGAGGTTAAGTAATACCTTCTTTCTACTCTCAACCCAGCAACATTACTTATACCCACATAAGTATTCTGCTCTTGCATCTGTGCAACCAAGAGAAGAATTTGATCCCCAGAGCTAAACAGCACTGAGGGAGAAGCCAATTTAAAAGCATACACAAAGAAAGAAAAGAAAAGAAAGTTAGGCTGAGATCGACCTGAAGAAATTATTTACGGTTGTGTATCAGCCAAGGATGAATCTGGCCTATTATATAGATAGGTACGGCTGTGTGTTAGAAATGACGTCCTCTTAAAAAAACAACCCCCAAACCCTTATGGAATGGTATTATAACGCCGCAGAAGAGCAGAACAACGCGAACTGGCTCTGGAAAGGAGAGCCTGCGCCACGCCGAGGTTATCGCCACCCGGGCTGCACCCCAGCCCTCACCAGCATCACTCGTTTAACCGGAGCAGGCAGGCGGCCCGGCCGGAGCGCCGCTGCCGCGCCGGGAGGGATGCTGACCCCAACGACCGGCGGCCCCGGCGAGGCTGGGCGAGGAACCGGGGAAAGTTTGAGGCAGG
>WAAD01005996.1:11071-61685 GCA_013389945.1 Fregata magnificens
CCCTCCTTGCTTCTGGTGATCTGGTAAAAATCATTTTTCCAAGGCCGCGGAGAGCAGCGGGGCTTAGCCACAGCCAGGGTCCGGGCCCAGCCGGAGGGGTCTGTGTCTGATGCCATGTTAATACAGTGACCCTCACAGTGCACACTTTGTGGATCCTTACAAACCATTGGAAACGTGGACCCTAATATGGAAGAAAATAGGGTAGAACTTGTTCCCGGACACCTTTAGGAGGCCCCCGTGAAGCCCCCTCCACCCACGACAAGAA
Source organism: Fregata magnificens (assembly GCA_013389945.1). Classification (NCBI taxonomy): domain Eukaryota; kingdom Metazoa; phylum Chordata; class Aves; order Suliformes; family Fregatidae; genus Fregata; species Fregata magnificens. The sequence continues at coordinate 11,337 of WAAD01005996.1, forward strand.
AGGGAGAGCTCTCTTCTATTTTGGCTGCGTGATAGCAAGCAAGGGTAGGATTCTCATTAAAATTTGCTCTCCTTGGAGCAGACTGCATTATTTATGATAAGACACTTCTCCATTAACTATTGGATCGAGGTCTTTATGATTACTAAATAGTGCCTTCATTTTAGCACGGCTCTGTGTGGTTTCATATACCAGATAATTAAAACTATTGTGGAGTACACACTGAATATATCCATATGATACAACAGAGTGATTTAGGGCCCTTCAAGGAGTGTCCCGAGATTCTTTGTAGGAGCAAAATGAAAAATTAAATAAATTCAGTTGGTATACTGAAGAGCTTAGAAAAACAAGTCTGCCAGCTTCTGAGAACCAGTAGAACAAGTTTGAAGAACCTTTGGAAGCAGTGCATTACAAATTTGCAAAGCAATTGGGAGTGGGGGAGAAACAGAAATAAGATTACAGAAGTAAGAAAAGGTTGTGTGGTTGTTTTGTTTTGAGGGGTTTTTTTTAAGCTTTCATACTTGGATGGGTTTTTTTAACCATGCACTTTAGGCAAGTAGTCTTCTTTAGGCTTTTTTTTTTTTTTCCCCCCCAGCTGCACTGCCCTTCCATTTTGAAATGTTATAGAAACTCAAGACTTCCAAAACTGATGTTAATACAAGTTCCAAGAGACTTTGAACTGTAAAATTTTTTCTTTTTTCTTCTTTTTTTTTTTCTTCTAACAGTAAAGGAGTAGAGATAGATAACATTTGGAGTGATGGAATTGCAGGTCTGGTCAGCTTAGTTGGCTAGAGACTAGACAGAGGTTGACAGAGGGAAAGAAACTGTAAAAAACCAGCAAGAAATAATTGCAGATTCAACACCTTAAGAGACAGATCATAGGCACAAACATTAGACTGGTAGATGATTCACCAAAAAAAAGAAAAAAAGAAAAGATGAAATTGGACAATGGTGAGACCCAGGGGAAAGTGCAGCTTCAGCTTTTCTGAACAACCAAGACACAAATGAAAGCCCAATTTATGTGAAAAGGTGTGGCCAGATTTCCCAACATCCGATATGAATATACCGCAGCAGGATGAATAATAGCATGGTTTGCTAAAATCAGAGATATTTAAATGTAATCATGATGGAGTTCTAGATAATAATGGTAAAAATACTAACCTTTCCACACTAATACACAAATCCTACAACCGAACAGATGACAATAATTTGATTTTAGCATGGCATAGAGGACACAAAACTACACACACACCCACCCCACCCCCACCCCCAAAACCTAACTTGTGGGTACTGCATCTGAGTAAAGCTTCCCTACAGGATATCACTTGTACAGCTGAGATGAGGAGTATTAAGTACTTGTGGGAATGACAAGGGGAAGGAGGAGAGGGGAAGAGAGCGGGGAATAGAAGTAGGAAAAAAGTGTGACAGGGCCACAATATAATTATACCCTTGTCACTGATAAGATTTTTAGTCTTTCATTCAAAAGAAGGCAAAATATTGCAAGATCCAAAGTATGACCTGAACACTTCTTTCCGAAAGGATGTATGTATGACCTAGAGGTGAAAGTTGGTAGTGGCCTTGCATTGACTCCCCTGAATTACTATGAGGAAGCAAAAGAATATAGACACTTTCAATGATAAATTTTTTTTTTTTTTTTTAAATCCTAAAAAAAGTTCAAAGGGTTAAAAAAATGAGATTGTCACGAAGCAAGAAGCACAACCGCTTAGGCTGGAATCTCTCATCTGTACACAAAAAACTAAGACCCTGAAGTTAACCTTCAAAAGCAGGGAAGGCATTCTGTTATCAAGTTTATTTGCATAGTACCTCCTATATATAACATGACAGCTTAGATGACATCATCTTAGTGAATTATTATAGCTAAGGGTCAGATATTACCGATACAGTTGTGCAATGTTGTTGTTAATGAGACAGCATCAGGATAAGAACTAAACCTTATTTTGTGGTTTTGTATAACTTAGTTTGACATAGATAGCAAACCAACCATGATATAATTGGATGCAACCTTGCAGGCTACAAGACTGACAGATAAGACCAAAAAGAGACACAAAGAAGATGAAACAGATCAAAATTTCCTGTCTGAAGAAAACCTCTCTCTTTTAGCTTCAGTGGTCTGAAGCTGTAGTAACCTTCCTGCTTAACCCGAGCCATGTTGCAGCACCTGGTTTTAAAATATGATGGGAGGTTTGTGTCATGTTTTAGGTACAGCTTTACACTTAAATAGTAGTTAAGGCTAAGAAAATGAGAAGAAACTTTTAGTAAAAAGATTGCACAAAAAGTTGTAACATTATGAAGTCTGGGCTGACACTGAAAAACGTGAGGGGGTGGGTTAAACAGAAATCTGTTATGCTTTCTGAGTGATTTGCTGCATCTTTTTCAGAACATTCAAAAAGACTATTCTGTGTTTTTCAATTATTTTAACAGTTTCAATATGGTGTTATTTGGATACAAAAGTAGTCAATGCTGATGGGCCAGGAGAACGTAATTGATTACAATGAAAAAGGCAGCGCAAGGCTGATAAAGTCATCAAAATCTGAGCCATCATATGCATATGTAAACTTTTGTTTGCTTTGGATATAGTTTGGAGCGCTATTGTCAGTTTGCCTCTTTTCTGTTTCGTGCATGACTCGGACCCGCTGCGGGTCCCATGATCTGGGTGCACGCACATTCCAGCCAGTTCAGAGCTGGCTCTGCACGCAAAGGGAGCAGAGCTGCAAATCCTTGCAAGCTTGTAATGTCTTTGGTAAAGCTTTTGGTAGGCAGTGATTTACATCCAAAAATAAATGTTTTGCAAGGGTGGGCCTGAAGCATGATTATCTACTTAAACATGTAGTTGTCATTTTAACTACTTTTCTAACTTTAAGTTACTGATTTTCATGCATAATTATGTATTAATTCAGATACTTTCATTCTCTGACAGGTAAAATTAGTGAAGTTGATGGTAAATAAAGATGGCATAGGCTTAGTATAACATAAGAAATTAACATAATTTTATGACTTCCCAAGCAAATAGTGGAAGTCTTATCACATGAAATATTTAGGCAAAGGCATTTCTCTGATACTGATGTTTCAGATCTCAGTCCCAAAAAATCTGTCTAGGGTGAGATGCACTTTGATCTTGGGCCTCTCGGTATCACATAAGACGCCTCCACAAAATCATCTGGAAGTCCTGTACGTTGGCAGCCCGCATTCAGCCTGGTGTCCACTGCAATATTTGTGAGTCCCTTTTGGCAGGGCTGCCGCTCCACTGGTTGCTTCTCAGCCTGGGGAGATGCCTGGGATTGCTCTGTCCCACTTCACAAGGTTGCTGCTGGTCCAGTTTTGAAATTCAACAAGCTCCCTCTGGACTGAAGCTTGCTGTTTGCCATGCCAGTGACTTCTGTGTAGCACAATGCCCTCCACAAGTTGCACTCTGTGTCGTCATCCAAGCTAGCAATGAATATGCTGGAAAACATCAGCCCCTGGTATTGATCTTGGAGCCCCCCACTAGTCATTGGCTGCCACGTGAATGTTGCACCACTAGTTGCCATTCTCTGAACCAAGCCGTGCAACCAGTTTCCAACCCACCTGATCATCCATTCCTCCAGGCCATAATTCCTCGGCTCCTAAATGAGAATCCTACAGGGGATGTCGAAAGCCTTGCTAGGGTCTGGCTAGATCTCATTCACCATTTGCTGATCATCTGCAGAGTCATAGTCAGTTGTGCGGGTAAAGCACAGTTTGCCTGACAACTTTGTCACATACTTGGGAACGGACTCCAAGAGGATGTGCTTCATGACCTCCTCAGAAACTGAGATGAGGCTGACCATCTAGTTCCCTGCATCCTACTTGTAGGATGTACTCCTCTTTTTTAAAGAGGAACATAATGCTGGGTTGGTTTGTTTTTTTTTTTTCAGTTATCAGGCACTTCCCCTCATCATTGTGATTTTGAATAGATTAAGGCAATAGTGTTCTTTTACATAAGAATATAGCTGGGAAATATAATAGTTCCTTTCAGCTCCTTCCTCAAGCCTTCCTCATTACTACCTGTCTATACCATCTATTGAAACTGGATCTCTGTGAACAAAGGGCGCAAGAATGATTGAGCTGAAGCAAAATTAAACAAAAGATCCTGGGTAGGATAATGTGGTGGCTGGAACACTTGGCCAGGAGAGGAGGGAGCTTTATTCTCGTTCCTCCTGAAAAGGAAATTGTTCCCATTTCCAGGCTGACAGCATTAATTTCTAGGTCATTACAGAACTGCCACCACCACAATGTATTCTAGTTGCACTTTGGTAGAGAAATGGCTACTATACTTTTGGTTAGAAAAAGCAATTACCTGCTCTTTGATAAACAAGGGCCAGGATCTGTGCCCTCTTTCAAAGAACAGCATCTGTCCTGTAGCCACAGAAAAGGGAAGGGAGGAGGTTTGCAACCATGTATCCTGATCCTTTGTGCAAATACATACGTGCATTGAATACCCGAGCAATGGTGGATGGTCATTTGGCAGCTTAAAAACTGAATAGAGAAACTCAAAAGACCTGCTGCCCGTGCCTGGAAAAGATCATGGGGGGGAAGAGAAGGCAGGCAGGGAGAGGCACCCATACTGCCTGGCTCAAGGCACTTACCAGCTGGCAGCTCACCCTCCTCCACAGCACAGAAGCAAAGAGGCAGGGCAGGTAGGTCTACCCAAGCCAGAGTATCAGCAAGAAGTAATACAAGTACAGCCAAGCTGAGCTGCCAAAACCAGAGCAAAACACAGCAGCAGTATTGCAGATACCATAATTACATCAATGCCTAGTAGCTTGGGTATCTTTTGTATCACTTGTAGTTGTAACTGTGATTATATCTACTATGTGATACTGTCATGCTAGTAGTACAATTGCTCATCACCACTACGCTGTCAAGAAAAACGCTTCTCCAGATGGCTATTCAAAATAGGAGTCTGGTTTAAATGCTCTGAATTGCTTCTGGAGTAGCCTTTTTCTTCCTCTCTCTTGACGTGAGAGCACCATCCTCCCAATGTAGGCACTGAGATTGCACACTAAATTTAGCCAATAGGCTAGGAGACAGTTTTATGCCTCTCGGGCAAAACCCCAGGCATTGGCTTTCAAGATTTGCTGCAGCATCTTTTTTTAATATATACACACAAATATGTGTCTGCAGAGAACTAGGAAGAGATGAATCTTCTATATAATAATTGGTACCCAACCTCTGATACTTATTGGGCATGGGTTTAGTTGGGTGTCTGGAAAATGCATTGCAATTTTTTGGCTGCTAAACAAAAAAAAAAAAAATCCAAAATGACTGCTTTTAGCGTCTAAAAAATGCATGTTGATGTAGTGCTCTGGAGTGCTGTGGTTTGTCCAGCCTGTGTCATTCTAACCTTGAATATTGCTGTGTATATAGGAACATGAATATACTTCAGCTTCCTCCTACCTTGAAGTAACATGTTACCCAGTATTTGTGCAATATGAATTATGGTATAACATTACCATTCTGTTTAATAGCAGTTGACAATGCACAAGGCCAGTCAAAATTAATAATAAAGTATGATATTCTGGAAAACAGGTGCTGCTGTTGATAACTAGTTCTGTTGGATGAAAACATGAGGAACTGGGGAAAATTTAAATGTCATTAAATGATAGCATGAAAATGTCTGGGGAGTAGAAAGAAAAAAATCTGCAGCAGTAAGCCGTAAGAGAACACTAAATCAAGAAAGTGACTTTTTACACGAGTTGGACCAGAAATATATTCAGTATCATTCTCAGACTGGGTATGAAAAAAGATAATCAGTTGCCTAAGAATATAACACTTATATGAATAATCAGAATTACTACAATAACAGAAGACTTTATGCTGGCGCAAGATTTTGTATAAGCTTAGTGAAATCTAACAAAATATTTGATTTATGTGAGAAATGAATAAGCTGTAAACTTTGGGAAATTTTGTGTACAAATAGCTTAAGTACATAGTATATATTCCTCATGTAATCTCACTGTTTTCATCAGAGTGTGTTACAAGCTGCATCTGAATGCTTGCCCTGACCTGCTCTGTGATCTTGAGCAACTCGTGTCACCTTACCTGCTTTTATTTCCCCATCAGTACAATAAAAATAGTAAGTCTTTCCTATCTCCTTTCTTATGCCCAGTCAAGTGGCAAGCTAAAGCAAGATTTGCCAAAATATTTTTGTACCACTTCAGTAACACAAGGTAGTCAGACTTGCTCTAACTGGCTAAGTCTGACTGATGTGTCATTGAATCAGCATAAACTGTCCAGGCTGAACCATAAGTAATAAATAACCGAAATACTTTTTGCTGTATATGCTCTTACAAACTTCCGCCCTAAGCCTATAGTAGCTCTTAAGCTTTTATGCATGAAGCCATGCTGATATACTATAGTCAATTTAACTCATTTTCCCTCCATGTAGTTTACCCTGTCTCAAGACAGTTTCTTGTTGTTTGTGAATTCATGCATTTTAAACACTATACTGCAATCCTTACACAGGCAGGCTGCCCATTTGACAGAATCCCCCAGGTCAGTAAGCACTTGCTGTTGCACTTCTGCTGTTCTTCTGAATTTGTGGGCGCTCTGTAAGTCATCCTTTTAGAAGTGAGAAAGTGGCAGGATTTAATTTTGCCTGTCCTTTTAAACAAACTTCACCCAAACAGGGAGCAGCCTGCTCCATCTGAAGCTGGGTAGGCATTCTACCATTCATTGCGTTCGCTGAAAGACTACTACATCTATCAAACACAAATTTAGTTTTATCTATAAGCTAAGCTTCCAGAGTTATCAGCATTTTGGAAAGTGATATGGAATGCAATCATGCCCATCTTTATTCCTTAACATAAGGCATGCTTAAAATAGCAAATACAGCTCCTCCTCTCTTACGAGGAGACTTAAGTAACACAGAGCACATACAACAGCTCAGTGAGAGCACTGGAGGAGCCAGGACCAGAAGAGAGCAAGCTCAGAGCTGTCTTGGTGGCCCTTGCTGGCAACATTGCTCATAGGGTCACGGTGCAGCTCTGGCCTTTGCCCTGCCCAGGCTGAGGCAGGGAAGAAGAGGGTAAAACACTGCTTCAGCATCTTCCGTCGCTGCACTGAAGTCTATTTGAAAAGTCATACCCATTGCTTGTAGAATTATTTTTATGCTTACAAAGTTAGTAAATACAAATAATCAGCATAATCCTAAAAAACCCTGTAATATAAACTTTTTTTTTTACCAGGCTGGGGCCACTAAAATGTTATAGACACTCAGAAAATGAAATTATTCATGACAAATTGTAATCAACAGGGATAAAGCTACAAGTGATATTTTTTAATCTGTTTCACTGCATATGAAATCACTTGATTAGCCCTTTTCTAACACATTTCTAAACACAGGGAAAATACATAGTGAGATGATGAATTTTTAGAGCGTATTTTGGATAAGTTTGCTTAGATTAATTGCAGATCTTCTGGATCTAGAAGAGGAAGCTAAAATATATTCCTAGAAATGTCCTATTAGACTTTGAAAAGAAAATGAGAAAGGCAAATTAATGTTGATTGAAAAATAACATTTGCATTTTGTGTGGAAGTGAATTTAGTTTGATCATTAATGTCCTTTGATAAGCAGAATTTCATTTACTTCCCCCTAAATAAGAAACTCAGTCTGGTTTCCATCTTCCAGACTATCTATTCTAATGGATTTTAAAAATCCAAAATAATTCCTTTTATAAAGGGAATAAAAAGGAAAGAACCAGATTATGTTTCTTCATGCAACACAGTAAAATAACTCAAAACTTTAGACGCATACTGGAAGAGAAGAGACTGTTATCAAAGCAACTAACTTTTCCACCTGCTATTTTCCAACAGGACAAAATTGTTTTATGGGCTAAAATTTAGTTTGGCACATCATAGTAGTAAAATTAGATTTTTCTGCGCCTACCCAACACGTGGTTTACTTATACTTTACAAGCTGGAGGTAACGCAGGAGAGATTCAGAAAGTACATAAAGTTGATTCAGGAGAGATACTGACTTTGGATATTAAATGGATTTGTAGAAATTCACAACCCCCCCTGTTCTCCAAAGGGCAATGCCTGCAGGTATGTAGATAGCATCAGTGCAGATGCATGGAGAGCTGCATTAAACACCACAGTATGAAATAGAAAACGCAGGTAGCCTTCCTCCACGGAAGCAGCAAGTCAGAGCAGGAGAATATTCTTTTCTGTGCCTGTGAAGCGTGCAGTAAGGCACTGCAACCAAAATAGTAGCAGTAATACCAATAACGGCAACAGCTTCCACAAATACCCTCTTTTACAGTAATTGGCAAAAAGTTCTCCTAAATTGACAGACACAGACTTTTCCAAAGTAGTTTGGATTTCAGTGGCATTTGTTTTGGACCAGTCAGTGTATTGGGAACCTGGAAAACAAATGTGATGATGCTTTGAAACAGCTCTTCAGCAGCATCGAGTGTGATGATACATTAGTGAATATCTTACTGTTCAATATTAACTATGTCCTATGTTCAACTTGCATTACCAAATACCCTGCCTTTTCTGCATTGCATTAGCACACTGTAGAAATCCAAACTGAAGTCAAAATCCAGGCCACATCTTTAAAGCTCAAAGGGTTTGTGTACAGGTTGTTTCCATGAGTGCCTCATCTTCATAAAATCCTGTTAACACTCTTATGAAGCAGACAATGAAATTGAAACCTGTGAGAAGAGATGAACATTTGGCTTATGCAGCAGATTGTTTATGACTCTGGAATACACTGCCCAAAAGGATTTAAGGACATTTAGACATAGAATAAGACGAGTCTTATTATTTTAGCTTTCTCTTGAAAGCAAGTCTCATTAAAAAAGTCTAAAAAATTACAAATGGAGTTGAGGTTAAAAGAGAAAAAAAGCAATAATTTGATGATACAGTTCCTCTGAAAAAATGAATACTAATCTGTGTTGAAAATGGCATATTAAACTAAACCAATTACCGGTCTGACCTATTCACCTCCTTATAGGTGAATTCCTGTGATCCTGAACCTGCGGGAAGACTGGAAAAAAGCACAAAGTCTATTTTGTTACATAGTCATAAGCAGCAAAGGGCAAAAGATAAATTGTCTTTGCTGGCTCTACTGAGTCTTAGCAAGAACACTCCAGTACCTTAGTGCTGGATATACTTAGAAACATTAAGAGGTGGCACATAGGACCTCGAAGCTGAGGATTTAGCAGAAGAAAAAAAATAATAGAAGGGTTTAAATGGATTAAGTGGGTGATGGGACTCAGGCAGAAGGAGGCGGAGATAACTTTAGCTATCTAGTCAATGAGAAGAGGGAGAGATGATAAATGGAGTCCTGAAGCCTCCACAGATTAAGTTATCTGGGTGGGAGGCAGGTGTGAATTACTGGGGAAGTGCAGGGACTAAAGGGATTTTTGTATTTGCTGGTGTAAGATAAGTTCCCCTTCATGTGACATGGCCACAGTGGTGGAAATGCTTGGAGCTGTGTCTACCTGTATACATATTATCTAAGGACTGGGGAATAATTCTCAGCATGAGAAGAGAAGGAACCTTCAGCGTCTCACTAGAGACTCAGTGAAGTGGAACAGAAGGGCAGCAGAAAGATCAACCTTGACATACATAGGAAAAATTCATTAGTCACCATGGCAAAGGCAATCTTACTGTGATGGGGAGGACTGAAAGTAGTCTGAAGAAGACAGAGAGCTGCCTGTACAGCAGATAGACATGCTGCAAATGTTGCTAGAAATCAATTACATATTCATGACAACAACAGGTTTTCAATCTCATTGCTGAGAGTCTCATTTTAAAATGCTTTTGCAACTATTTTCAGATCAATCTGTACTTCTCAAAGTGGTAAGAATCTGTTTGGTGGCTGTGACTCCACTATCATATCTGCCATGTTTTACTACAGTTTTTAGCATGTGTTCATTTTCTTCCCATTTGACCGCTCATCAAGAAGGTAATTACTGTTACCCTTACAGTAAATCAAAATGAACAGATTAAAGCCAGGTTTATCAGAAGTGCTGTTAAGTTTTGTCAGAAAAATAGAAAATAAATTCAATGACTTTCTAATTAAGAATGATAAATTGTGTCCCTGTATTAAGCCACTATATTAGCTCCCCATGTTAAGACACTAATTGCATCATTGCCATAATAGAAAAACAATAATTGTTTCCCTCCTTTGACAAGTGCTCCAGATTTCAGAAATCACTGAAAGTCAAGTAGACACTTTCTACTTTGCAACAGCTTTTAAGGAAAGTGAATAGTTAAGTGGCTGTTTTTAAGGAGTTTGAGACTCATCTGTGTTTTCTTTTGCACTATATTCACAACATTAAGTTCAGTGGAAGAGGATTAAGTGTTTTACTACTAATTCAGGGTCTTATTACTGGAGGTAATAGCATTCATGTCTACCAACTGCTTTATAATCCTATTGACATAAACCAAAGTCAGATCTGACTAGTATACAAGTGCGGTGCTGTCCACAGCAGTTGTCCCAGCTTTATCATCCAGCAAGACTATGCTTTCATTTAGTAGAAATATTTTTTCAATTATTTCATACTTACATTTTCTTCTTGTTTAAGCCATGGACCTTAACCATGTGCATGGGCTGGTTACGTTCTTTAGTGTTTTTGACTGCATTCTCAACAGAGGGTTACAACCACTAAATCCCCTACTAGCCTGTTAAGTAGCTAGCTTGATTCTTCTAAACGCTCCTTGAGATCCACCCACACCATGAAGAGTAATTCCCTCCAAATGAAATCAAATTATATTTAACCAGGAAATTTAATTATGCCATGGCAATAGGTATTTTGAATGCCATAGATTAGATGGATTAATCAGATGCTCAGGAGGTAGGCGGTTGATATTGAAAAAGCAAAATTTGTTTGCGCTCTATGTACAGGCAATTCTGAAACTGCCAGCAAAATCAGAAAGGAAGGATTTGCATTGGTACTTTTAATGAGAAGTAGATTAGTAGAAGCTGTGCAGTTAAAACAAAACTAAAACAGTCACCATTTTAAGCCAAGCAGAAGAGTGCAAAAACAGTGTAAATTTTTAATAAATACAGCATCACTGGATGCTGACTGACAGCTTCAATATTATCGCGCTATAAATGTATAATAATTAGTTGGGTAATTCAGCTTTCTGAGGAACATTATTAACTGTATTAGAATTGCAATCAACTCAGGAAATCAGATTCCTAAATACCCTGAAGCCAATGCCTGTTTTTATACACAGCATCTGGGAGGGAGGAGGGGTAATGAGCACAAGTGGAGTTAGGACAATGCAACACAAGTATTTTAGGAACCTAGACCCGTATTTTCCTTAGTTTATGTCTGAACTGGAACTGTGTCCAGCTCCACACTGGGGCAAGACCCCAGTATAAAGCCAGTCCCTGCCCTGGAAGCAGCGTGCAGCTGGGGCAGGGAGATGGCCTGAGATGCCACAGGGAGAGTGCAACAGCAGCAGCAGACCTCGTGGGTATGGAGTCAGAGGAGAGTGTGTGTGTGTATATAATTATATTCATGTTCTGATCACATAGCCAGATGACTGAAACACATGTTGCTGCAGTTCCTAAGAGCATAGAAAATTTGGACCACACCAGTCACCACACACAAAAAAATAACGGCTGTCATCATGCTGGTTTGTAAGCAAGGCACATTGTCACCTTTATGAAAATCTACTTCATTAAGAATAACATCAATGTGACATTTTCATTTAAACCTAATGACTGCATAATTATTAATTACAGTAGCTACAGAAGTAAAATCCCAGGGAAGCTGGAATCTCAGTCATAATTCTTCACAGTTGCCAGGTACTTTCAGATTACTTTACCCAGAAAAAAAATCAGTTAGCCATTATTTTTGAGAAACAGCTGTCATGAATATAGACATTCTGCCACAGTCACTGAAGATTCTTCTATGTCAGGCTTAAAAAGAATCATAAACAGCATTTATTTTTAAAAATGTTTTGTTATGACAATTCAGTTTATTCAAATCACACCTTGAAGTTGTCAACATATTGAACACACATCAAATAATATTGTTCAGCATTGGACTGAATCCTGCTGAGTTAATAAGTAAGCATGATTCTCATTGTTACAAAATTATATTCTATTACTAATAGCATCTATGCTAATTTAAATCTGCTTTTTCCTATTTAAGCTTTTGGAACTTCAGATATTTCATTTAAATTTGTGAAATAAACCTAATTTTTTTGTTTTAATCAGCTTCAGATTATTTGAGCTGTGCTCCTTGCAGTGAGAAAAGCCCCCTTTTAGCAAGTCAAGGGAGAAAAACAAATTATCAAATACACAGTATAATTTTTTACAGTTAGTTTTTCAGAATTATAGGATACTTTGAGATGAAGAAGGGTTTCTGATGCATTTCAAATTTGTCAATATTTACATCCATTATTGGTTTTGTTCTCTTTGCTGCATTAAACAGAATAAACAGAATATATGTTTAGAGTAGAAGTTGGAGTTACACCATCCCCTCTGCTTCAAGTATTTTTCCCATAGTGAAGTAATGAGCCAGATTACAGAAGACAAAGATAAAAGTGGATGAAAAATGGATTAAGGTACACTAATCAAGCTCAGTGTGATGGTCTGAAAAATATATAAAGAAACACCATAAATGCCATTTTTTATAAAGGTTTCACATTAAAATTTGCATTTTAAGACCTCTTTGTGGAGTTAATTTTGAAGAATGGCAGCATTAGCCTGAAGTAACCTTCAGCTAACTTTCAAACTTCCACTTACGTATTTTAGTTAGAGCCATGTTCCAGTAGCCTCTCTGCTTTAAACCTGACTCACATGTCTAACTGTATGAATGAGTAGTCTCAGAGTCCTATTGGACTACCAGTGTCTTTAAAGAAGTTGAAGATGAGGTTTACACATAAGGTTTTGGACCTGGCTATGTATCATAAATAACACTGTGCATGTTGGCCTGTGGAGTAACATCCAGGATTTGTGAGTATATATGTGTATTTGTGCCAGCAGAAGCGATGTGCAGACAGACATTTAATGCATGCTTATCTATCACACAAAGATGTCTGTCTGCCTGTGAGAACCCAGGTTATTCATGAAAGGATACCTGTACTGAAGATACCACAGATGACTTAGACACCTCCTAAAAATTTGATCCTTAAAGCTGAACTGTTTTTCTTTTGGTATTTAGTATATGCAACTATTCAGATTTATACATATTAAATATATTCATACATAAACCACTATCAATCTTCATTGAAATTTACAGCCCTTTAGAACTTCGCTTAGATCATGACAGAACAAATTTGATACTATTTACAATACAGATCAGAAAGCTTTACAAACTGCTTGGTAAAGAAAAAAGATTATTAACCAGCAAATCTTTGCTTAAGAATGAATGCCCCTTAACACACCCACATCAGCGCTGCAAAATTGAGAAGTGTTTAGGAACCATCAGTCAGTGAACAGCAACACTCCTTTGATAAATAGATGCTGGTAAATGCATTTATCTGCAGAAGATGCTAAGGGTATGCACTGCAGTAAGGCAAGATAGAGCAGTGCAGCATCAAGAACAAGGGCATCTTTAAGAAACATGGGACTAGAAAGGTTGTGACTACTGTTAGGGATCTAGGCAAGCATTTTGATGAGTTTTAGAGAAGCCAAACACAGGAATATCGGGAAAGGTGGTTTTTGTGGTCATAAAATGACAAGCAGGTATGCTACAAGGGTGTCTGGGCAAGAGCAGTGTACCACAGCTATTGATGTACCGAAGGTCTTTGGAGTCAGAAAGTTGAGAGGGGAGAGAAGTTAGGAAGCCTTGATAGGGAAATGTGAAGTCTAAAGGACATGAATGGATTTGCAAAGCTTAGTTCTAAAGGTGGAAAAAACCATGGCTAATAGTAAGAAACAAGATCCTGGAATGGGGGAATTTAATTACAACACCAATTATGCACTTTGTAAAGAGTTGTGGGACATGGAAGACAGTATAGTGAAAAGGAGGACGGTGTAGGCTTTAATTAAACACAGAGCATGGAACTGGCCCTCTAGATCAATCATTATTTCTAGGAGGCAAGGACAAGTGCAGAGCTGTGTAAACGTGTGAACAGCATTTTGGGTAACAGTCCTGCAGATTTCTGAGGAAAATACTTTGACAGATGCCAAGTGGGACTACTTCTCCTTATGTTGAACCCAAAGGCAACAAAAAAGTTAAAATGACTTCATGGTATCCAAGAAAAATCTAAAAGAAATCTTGATGGGTAAGGCTCAGAGGTTTTTTTTTCCCCAGGTCTGGACTGAGGTATTGGAAGGAAAACAGACTAATGGTCTGATTCAGATAAAACTCAAGACACTATTTTTGGCAATTCAGGACAGTTTTCTTCCCATGCAAAGACTAATTCTCTTGCTCTTGTTACATACTTAACTGCAGTTAAAGCATCAATCCAACTCTTCATGCAGTTTAAACACGTCTACATCCATAAATATGAGCAAGAACATGCTTAACTTTAGCCAAGGATCTTAGTCCACTGCCTTTAGTGGTAAGTGGTCTGAAATGGCAGTCTGCCAGAAGATCAGAAATTATGCTATCTTTATGCAAAAATAGTCTCTGAACAGATTTCTCAGTGATAAACCATCACTGAGTCTTTTCAGGTGACTTGACAAAAGCATTTATTTTTAAACTATGAAACAACAGGTTCTTTGTGATGACATTTGAAAATGCCTATCATTTAAATGGTGGTAAAGGGAACATGGTGAAGGTTTGTTACTTGCTAGTCAATGCTTTGCATCTCACTTTCTTGGAGTAATATTTTATTCAGTATTTTTCATGAACCTTGTCCTAATACAATGTGTCAACAACACAGTCGGAAGTAGCTAGTGGTCCATGACTCAAGGACACCAACCATGACAGGAGCAGACTTCGGATGAGGAAGCAGATGAGACTAAGACAAGACAAAATAGTTCGGGTGATGACAGCAGGAGACTGGACAGATCCCATGAGATACACACATCCTAAATCAGAGTTGCATGGTTAAGGCTGTAGTAATGAGAAAGACACTGACCATCAGTGAACGCAATAGAACTAGGACAAAAATATGCGCAAGATTTCCTCAAGTCCACTGTGGCTGGAACCTCTTTCTAGGTCTGCTCTGGAGCAAAACCACCCTTGCATGGTGTCAGTGGTACGGCTGGTTGTGACAAAAATACTCATGAAAGAACAGTTCCACCTCTGAACACATCCAGCATCAGTTTTCTCAGACAGTTGTCTTTGCACCTCACCTCTAGGAGGCAATGAAAGTTGTTTGGCACTTTCTGAATAGATTGTAGGGGGTCAGAGGAATAAAACTGTTGTTTACCCCCACACACACTTCTGTCTGGAAAGGTTATAAAAATGTGTACATTTAAAACCTTGCTAGCTCTGCACAAATTTATGGTCATTCATGAATATGAAGTATTTTAAGCATGTAAAGTGCTTGGTCACATTCTTAAAAATTCAGCTATCTGTAGTAAAATGAACCTTCTGTTTCTCTGACTTGAGTCCTGTCCCATGCAAGTAGCTATGTCCAGGAAAAAATCACCATTTATATACCTGTAGGTAAGAAGGTAACCTCTATATTTAAGGTTTTATATGTAGTATCTAACATCAGATAGTGGTATGGCAATATCTGCTCACAATTTCTTTGTTGACTCATATGTCTGGTTGGCTGCTCAGTGTTTATGTGTATGTTTAATTCTTGGACAGAAGGAATTATTTGACTGGACATAGATTTAGGGTTAGAAGACTCCATGTTTTCCAAGAAAGCATTCTATAACCCATTTAACTGTAGAAACAAAATAATCAGGGAAACCAGTCAAGTACTTCTAGGGCATGCTAAAGTCTTCTTTTAAGCCATGTTAGGTATTACTAGTTACTGGAGGAAAAAGCTTTGAATCAAACATCTGGAAGCAAATCAGTCACAACATTCCT
Source organism: Fregata magnificens (assembly GCA_013389945.1). Taxonomy (NCBI): domain Eukaryota; kingdom Metazoa; phylum Chordata; class Aves; order Suliformes; family Fregatidae; genus Fregata; species Fregata magnificens. Next base: position 27,278 of record WAAD01005996.1, read on the forward strand.
GCAGCCTTTGAAGCAAAACACATAGTCAGAGTGGAAGGCGGGAGAGAAAAATGAAACCTCAGAATGAGTTACCCTCTTCCAGTCATCAAAAACTCATACATTTAATTTGTCCCAGTTGTGCTGGTCTGCACAAACAGTGAGTAAATCACACCAAGGAATCCCCCACAATGGACCACTACAGATAACCACAGATATTATGTCACATTTGAATTACAATGATACATCTTTCAGATCTTTATTTCTACTCATCTGATGGCACAGATGTTCTTCTACCTGCTATCTTCTACAAACATTTTCCATTCTCTTTGAAAGAGTACTTTCTTGCAATCCTTTTTCACTGTAGGGAACAGAGCTGGAATGCAAAGCTATCACCTACAGTCAGAGTGATAGCTAGGATGCACTTTGAAGTGGCAGAGACCTACATGCTTTAGCAAATGTGGAGTTTAATACTTTAATCAAGTAGCTAACTGCAGATATATTAGAGCAACAGGAGAAAACATGGTTTCCTACGGCTTTGCTTTCTAATAAAATGCAATAATCAAAGGTTTCCCCATCAGCTAGACATTCACGTTTCTCCCATGTTAACTATCTGGGGTTCAGTTCACACTGTAGCCCTTCCTTCAGCGTGGACATTAATACTTTATTTTGCTAGTTCCACCGAACTGGCAAGAACTTTGCATTTCTAGGGCTATTACTCTTCCATCAGATCCAACGTAAAGTAGCAAATGGATTCACAAATAATGGATCGGAGACAGACATTAAGATTGCCTGATTGCATGAGACATGTTTGTCTTAGGAGGCTTCACTGGGAAGAAGGTACATACTTTCAGAAGTACAGCTCCTCTTTTCAAGGCAAGCAGCAAAACGTACTAGCCAGTTCCAATGTAAATAAAGTATCTGAAGATAAGGCTAAAGGAGCATGTAATTACATAATATCAAACAACCATCCAGAGATAATCTACAGCCATGGAGAGAAGACTGATAGAAGCATTTAAAAGAACATTAGTTTAAGAATTGCTTCATTTTCTCCATTTGAAAATTAAAATGTAAGATAACTCATTTGCTCTGAAATAATTTTTTAATGTGACTTACTGGCTTGTCAAGGGTTCCTAAGATAAATATCCTTAGATCTTTACATTTCCAGGATTTGAAGATCATACTTAAATCTTTTGATTACTTTTTCCCCTGAAGAACTGAATCCACTTGTTATAATAGAGGCTTAATTCACAAGCTACACAATAACTATTAGATTTCTAACACCATCATTAGACATGCCAGCTTTTTTTGAAATAGTAACCAAACTTTAATAAGTGTATCACAATGACATTATGTGAAATGCAATAGTGAAATGAGCTTGCTAAATCATTTTAAATATGTTAGCTGTCATAGGTCAGGCTTTACTAGTACAGTTATACCTAGTGGTTTTTAAGGGGTAAAGGATGGGTAAAGACTACTTTCTATCAAGGAAGAGCCCTGTACAGCTAAATGAGTAGGAATTCATAGAAATAATTACACTTTTCTGCCTTGACCCTTTGCATGGGACAAAGTATTTCAGACAGAATATTTTACAGCAATTTTGTTACATTTAACAATTTTAAAAGAAATCTTTTCTTGCCATTTATTTTAATGTCTACTATCTCCATTGCTAATAGGCTGGGTTTTAAGAGTTTACTTACAGGGCAAGGTGATTTAATGCTATTATATGGTGTAAATCCCATTTCCAGGATGAAAAGAATCCCCAGGGAATAAAGTGAAATTCCCTTACTTCTTTCCATTTGTCCTGTCTTGTTCCTGCAGCAATATAAAGTTTCACTTTTCAAAAGTATGTCTGAGAATACATACGATCACGTAAGAAATGAATTAAGATTACATGCTCATATGTGCTTTACAAATTATGTATTTCCAGTACTTGAGCTCTTTTATATCTTCCTGGGGCATACTGAAAAGGCCACTGGAAAAGTAATCTAGAAAAGAAAGTGTTTTGAGAATCTACAAAAAACCCCTCATATCAGAGAATGGATTTTCTCCTCTATCTACAGAAGCAACTCTTGAACACGACTAAGGCACTTAAAATTTGCTTTTAATAATCTTTCTGGCAATAAATTGTGTTGTATTCTACAAGTGGTTCCATTGAAGTCAAGTATTATATACTCAGCCCTAAGAGAACAAGCTGTTAGGCCTTCCCTCTGCCTCAAATTTGGAGTAACCTAAGAAAGAGAATATTAAATATGAGTATGCTTATGCAAAGGAAGGCTAAAGAGTCACAACAGAATGCAAGTTAATCAGTTTGGCTTTTTCACTAACAGCATAAATAAGTAATTAGTACAACAGATTTTCAGATGATGTACCCTTCTGAATGGTTTCCAACTTCAGAGATTATACCGAGTGGCTCATGTGAAAGGACCGAATTAAACATCTATTACAATATACTTATCTTTGGTCAGTCAATATGTCAAACAAAATATTGTTCAGGTTTCTAAGCCTGGAATTTAAAAAAAGCAGTACTTATATTACAAGTTGGAATTTTGCCATGGGTAATAAATTAAGAGCCATGAACAGTTTCAAGCAGTGTCACAATAATTTGCAGGAGCACACTAAAAGCAATGAAGATACTTGAATGTTTCTTTTTAAACAACAGTAGAAAGGGAAGTTACAAAATGTAAATTAAAATATTTCTAGAAAGATTTAAACGGTTTGCATTTCTGCACCCTATTGAGAAACTGCATGACAAATCACATTCTCAATCCATTTTCAAATAATCACTAGAAGGGTTAACTCATGAAAATCATATCCTGTACATGATGTAAACCAGATGCAGGTGTATTACTGACTTATTTCAAAAGAAGAATTGGGTTTTTTCATATTACATAAAGTTTTCCAAAAATTATGCAGAATTTAAAAGATACAAGTGAATCCAAAGTGGGACTGGTAGAATTTCTTTTTCTTGTTAGTTACCTGCTTGCTCTGGAATTTCTGTGAATCCCATTAGACACTTGTTTGAACTTCTAGGTTCCCAAATTCTCTTGCAAATGTGGTCTTTCATTTTCAGAAATGCCTGTCTGAAATATCAATGATTAGGCTCTTTTAAGTGAACATTTGCTCTTTAACCAAATTACTGCATTCAGAAGACAGGAGGTATTCCTTGCTGTGAAATTACTACCTTTTGATTGAAAAAGTTGCTGATGTATCTCAAAAAATCCACCACATGAAGAATACTTGCATTACTTTTTAAAAAGTCCTATCTAGCAAGTTGAAGAGGACAGATTATATGTCATATGGCATTGCTTCTGATTCTTTGGCTACCTGAATCTATCCTGCAAAATCAGAAAATTAGCAAGAGTTACTTTAATTACATCTCAGAGGACAGCAGGAGGCATGATGTACTCCTTGTCTGACCCTACTTGCAGGGCTGTAGCAGAAGCGAGGGGAGTATGCAAGCAGGAGGCAAAGCACTCCTTTTACCTCTTGCATGCACTGCCAGATCTTGGGAAGGATGAGCTCTTGGGTTGCTGTAACTCTGTATGCATAAAGGAGAGGCAGCCCTTCCCTGGCAATCACCAAAAGCATCAGGTCATCTGTTTCCTAATAGAAATATTCTAGGCAGGGAGAGATGCAATTAGCTGAAGACAGGCTGGTTTGGTAGGTCCTCCAGGTTCAGATAACCAAGATAAGCATCTTAGTGCTCATTCCCCACTCTCCTGCTGTAGCCTCTCCCAGCCCGTGGTTTCCCCCTGCGCCAGCTGCCTTGCAGCATTTTTTTGGTGACGATGTGGCTGATGCCTTTCCAGACCTGCTGCAGAGGGGTGGCACTCAGCAGCATTTGGGTGGCTGGGTGCTGGTGGGAGGCACAGCTGGCTCCATATCTGCACCTACATCACAGGAGTCACCAGCCACTACTCTGTTGGCTTCCAGCTTCCTTTGATTCAGTTACCTCAAATTCAAATTAGAAGTAGTTTTCCATATGCTGACATACAACGCAGGGAGTGAGATCTTCCAGGGGAAGGACTGGTGGCAAAGTGCAATCATACTATTCAAGACATGTGAGGAATGAAGTAATATGGGCTATTCCTCCCACTCCTCACAGGCTTTCATCAGAACTACAGCCAGCTGAAGGCATTGATCTCAGGCTGCAGTCTTCTTGGAAGGTAGTCCAAAGAGCAGGGAATTCATTTACAGAAGAATTAAAGCCTGTTTCGAACCTCAGCACTCTCCAGTCCAAGCACTTTTTACTTTTTTTTGCAGCCTTTGCTTCCTAGAGTCACACAACCAAAACAAGCTCAGATATTTTCCCCTGAGGAATGCAGAGGGAGACACTCATTACTGATGTTATCATGTAGTTTTACCGTCTATTGAAATAAAATAATTTACCACAGGTATGGGTGTACAAGAAAGTGAATCAAATTGACGTCCACTGGTTAGCCTCCTAATGAATGAGAAAAGGGCCAAACCATGACTGAAGTGCTATGGCAGGAATGCACTATTCCTTTCCTTTCCACTTACTAGAAAATTGAGGTCAATGACAACCAATCATTTGGCACCATGCTTTACCATTTACAGCAACAAATACAGTCGCTTTCAAAATCCTATTGCAAGTATTGAGCATCCCCCTATATGCCTTTTAGTCCATTTGACATGATTACAGGATCACAGAATGGTTTGGGTTGGAAGGGACCATAAAGATCATCTAGTTCCAACCCCCCTGCCATGGGCAGGGACACCTTCCACTAGACCAGGTTGCTTAAAACCTCATCCAACCTGGCCTTGAAGACTTCCAGGGAGGGGGCATCCACAGCTTCTCTAGGCAACCTGTTCCAGTGTCTCACCACCATCACAGTAAAGAATTTCTTCCTAATATCTAATCTAAATCTACCTTCTTTCAGTTTAAAACCGTTACCCCTCGTCCTATCACTACACTCCCTAATAGAATCCCTCCCCATCTTTCCTGTAGGCCCACTTTAAGTGCTGGAAGGCTGCTATAAGGTCTCCCTGGAGCCTTCTCTTCTCAAGGCTAAACAACCCCAACTCTCTCAGCCTGTCCTTATACAGGAGGCACTCCAACCCCCCCAGTCATCTTCATGGCCCCCCTCTGGACCCACTCCAACAGGTCCATGATACTTGACAACTACTTTTAATTTATCTACTTTCAACAGGACAAACATTGCACATGAATAAGTGTAACGTCTAAAAAATGCAGAATATACAGCAACAAGACTGCTGCAGCACTAAATATGCAGCATAATTATCAAGACTCCAAAGCTCTTTTTGATCACAACTCCCCCCCCCCCCATATACAACACTGAGTCAGCTCCACTGCCTGAAAGAGTTCCTCCACTACTTACGGAAACAACATCCCAAAATATTAAGACTTCCAGGTTTAATACTCATGTTTTAAAAACCACAAAATATTTTAGTTTCTAAGTCTTCACAGCTCCTTTTCAGAAAGTGTTCCTGATGATGTCCCATTGATCATGTTTTGTGTTAGGAACATCTTGAAAGAAAATAATATTTGCAATACACTTTCTGCATGTTTTTGTCTTTGTACTAATCAACCATCTGCATTTACAATCTAGATATTTTATCTCTCAAATTCTTTTATCATGTCTTATGGTTTATTCAGATGAGCAAATAATGACATTCAACCTCTGAATCTTGGTTCTTTTCTATGAGACCTAGCAAAGCATTATAGCTACATAAGGTTTTAAATAATTCTTAGTATGATTCACCAGTTCATGACATCCATAGATCATTACTTCTTAAAGCAATTTATGGCAATAAGATGATTTTGTTCTACATTAGCAAATGCAAGTCAAAGGAAAACAAAACAAAACACACACAGAATGAAAAAGATCTTAAAGCTACATATTTTCCAGACAGAAGATTGGAAGATCTCCAGTAGAATCTTGATTTAATTCAAGTACTGGAGACTGCACAACTTGGATTGCTAGTGCTCTCTTTCATGCAAAGTAAAGCCTTCAGCCTGACATTGGAAAAAACATCTAAAGAGCCTTTTGTCCTTAGAATACAAATAAACAAGATTTTGTAAGTTGTGATTATTTTTCTCATTAGTCAGTCTTGCATTTAAAAATAATCAACAAAGCCATAACTTTTCCTTTGATGCTTTGGAGTGAGAAGAGTAATGATATCAACAATAATTTGATCTTGTGCTTGTCAACATTTGTCTTTGTGTGGTTTGAATTTGGCTTCAGCACACTCCAAGATGAGATCCAAAGAGTCACTGCTAGGAGCTGCAGAATTCAAACAATGTATGGATTCCAGAAAACTCTTCCTCATGCCAGTAAATAAGTAATTTTGTCCAAAGAAGCAAATGGTACGTGGCTATTCACTTGAATATCTGCCTGGTTTCAAGTGGAAGAACCAGACGGTAGGATTTATCACCCTGAACAATAGGAAAATTTTGCTCTGATGGGAGCTTGTTTATAAGGTCTTTTTTAAGGAGCCACCCTAATTTAGGAAGTCAGACATTATTTCCTCAAAAAAGCTTCACAAAATGAGTTGTAATGGTACTCCACAAGCTGGAATTGTCTACAGTATAAACAAAGCCATACTAAAAACATTCAAAGACATTAATTTACACACTGTCAGCATGTATGATTCCTCCACCATCTAATTAGTGTTTAGTTTGACTGTATCTTCAACCATCCTTCCTGAAATCCTTAACCTATGAAGTCTTACAATCCAATCTTATGCAAACAGAAGAAATTTAAAGAAATACTGGGTGCTTCAGATGTGTTGCCGTTCTAAGCCTGAAAGGCCTCTCAGTATCACACTGGGATTGCATCAGGATGTAGAGTTTGCCACTTGCTTTAAAAGAACAGCAGATCTTAGATCCAAACATGAAGTACCACCAGTTCCCCTACCAATTTCAATTGCTGGGACTTACCCACATAAGGGACAGCAATGGCAGCAAGTTCCTTGTTTCCTCAAGGAGCTGAGAAGAAACAACGCACCACCCTCACACCCAGAGGGCAAACCCAGGAGCTTCCAGAGACAAGATATTCAGCATTCTGCTCCAGGAGCACCAAGCAATAATTTGGGAAGAGCCCTGGGAGCAGGCATCCCTGTGACACTGCTTAAACTAGAGCTAGGGCCAGGGCTGGGCTGAAATACCCCCAGGAGCAGGGGGTGGGTGGGGGTCCCAGGTGGGGCTGCTTGGGCAATCAAGGCCTATTAGTGACCTCAAGCTTCATAGGATGAGGAAGGTGGTCTTTTAATTATATGAAATGTATAAACTTGATGAAGTGATGTGTTCTAATTTTTTTTTTAAGTTTTGGACTGTTCTTCACAGCGCTGTGGTGTTTGCTGCATCCTGTGGGTCTGCTCTGGCCCATCCAGGAGGCAATTGCAAGAAATAAACCATATTTCCACTGAGTTGCTCATCAGTCCTAAGTGTGTAGAAGCCACGGAAAGGAGAGTAAAACACAAACTGCGCCTGTAACATGAATTTCGTGTCTCAGCCCTTGTTCTGCCAGACAAGCAGTGGCTCACTGAGGCTCCAAGGCAATCCCATGCCTTTGTTTTTGCCCCTTCTAAAATATTCTGGACTTTTCTGACTGTTCTCTTCTGGAGAGTGGTTTGACTCTTAGACAGCAAAGCTGCTATGCAGTCTTGAGTGGTGGAAGGCAGTTCAAGATGGAAGATATTACTTTATTTGTTGTTATCTGTTTATTTATCATTAGTCTTCAGGAAATCCTCTTCGTGCTCCCATGGATTATGTAGAGGCATGCTTTGCTTTTGGCAAAATGTGTAAGGAAATTCCCTTCCGAACTTTCCAGAGGTCTAAGTATCCCTCTTAAAACTGTCAGTAATTGAATTTTATTGCACAACAGAAATGTTCTTAATCTCCCTCTATTTACTGCATTGTAATTAAACTTTGTGAAAGACCCCAAAAATGGCGAATATGAACAGCTTAAATTTAAGTGGAATAAATGATGGATGTCTTCACACAAAAACTCTACACTTCTAAATTTTCTTAAACAAGATGCTTACTGTCTCTATAATCTTTGGGAGGTTTTGCTTCGTGTTTTGGTAGTGGCTGTTTATGTAGCAATGTTAACTGAGACTTGATCATTCTTCTGATTTTAATTACTCTTGACATATTTTCTTTAAAATTCCACACTGCTGTTGTAAGACAGTTTTACTGTAGACACTGCTTAGTGATATTTTTCCCTGATGAAAACATCACAGTTAGGGGTCTATTAAGGTCAAATATTTCCTGCTGCAGTTCTGGAAGTTCAGGAACTTCCCACCACATTTAGTAGTATTTTGTTTTCAGATAGACTTCCCACAGAAGAAAATACAGACCTTAAAAATTAACTCATGATATGTCATCAAACAAATCTTAAGGGATAATTTAATGAAGAAAATTGGCAGTTTCGTTTTACTTTTCTTACTTGTTAGCAGAACGCGTAATCTTTTTTAGGTTAATTTATTTCCATACTCCAGTTTCCTCTCCAGCTTCAGAGGACCATGGAATAAAATAGCATGCAGCTGGCAAAGGTGATGTGAGTTATTGAATCAAGTATCATATTACAAATAATCCCATCATATACCTTCCATCCACTTTAACGTGGTGAGGTGTATTTGTGTGCAGATGCAAGAGTGCGCAGAGGGACAGTTTTGTGTAGGCTCTGCAATATGAAATCTTTCAAGTTTCTCAGTATTTTCAACAGTCTTAAGGGCACCTGGGACCATTCATTTCTTCTCAAGGTCCTATGAGGATACTTTACTCTATTTATAATACAGAAAGAACTTTTATGAAAGGAGCTCATTGCTTCTGCTTTCCAAAGCAAATCTATTTTCATTTCACTGGACATTCTGCATTATATATATCTCACAACAGCCATGAAAGGCATTACCATAGCACCTTGACAATGTTCCTAGTGATTTGGTTCCATTTAGTTTTCCCATACAAAATTTAAAAAGTAGAGTCAAAAGAAATACAGTAGCTTTTAAGTGTTGCGTGTCTACAGTATTCTATTTTATCCATTCAGATGCATATCTGTACTACTTATTGGTGGGAAGGATCTCAAATGAACAATAGAAAAGAGTGAAGATGGCTGAATGACTATAAGAAACATTGAAAAATATTATTGTGTTCCTGCCATACACAGGTTACAGCTTTGGGTTTTTTTTAATGAATTTAATCTTTTTTTACATATTACTTACCTAATTTATGCAAAAATGTTTGATGTGATCATGTTGGATTTACTATATTCATGTCTAATTTTCTTAGTATTCTCTTTGTTCTTATGGTTTGATGAAGAGACTCACTAGCATGCCACTCCAATTCTATGTGCATAAATGTTTTTTTCCATGAACTTTCCTCTGGACAAGATATCAGTTAAGTGGATAAGGTTATGATTACCAGAAAAGTAATTTTTATTATTAATAAATAATGTCAATAAATTCTTTATAATTGACCAAGTAATCTTGAACAGGTTTTGGGTGTTTTTTTAAGCTTTTCCAAAGAAATGTTCATGGTTTTCATATGTAAGAAATTTAACAAGCCTTAGTTTTGGCTGGATAAATATATCTACTTTTATTCTGGTCAAAAGTAAGTTCATAGTGCTTTTCCTTCTGTTTAGTTTTGGGAAGCAGAAATAGTGCCCCAGCAGAAAGCACTTAAAACTTTGGCTGTTACATTATCTGTCTTCTCTGAAGACAGCCCATGAATATGTGCTAGCTAAAACCAAGATTCACTGAAAATACATGTGCTAGTGAGCTCGCGTCAGTGTTGTTTCCTGAGGAGTTTATAGACTGAATGGAAGAATTCTAGTTTTAATCCTCTTCCATCTTCCTTCATTAGGCACATTGTAAAATAGTTTAGCGACGTAAACAGATTTTCTACTACCATGTCCTGAAGTCTAGTTAAGTCAGTAGGAGTCTTCCCATGGATTTCAATGGGTTTGGGATCAGGCTATGATAGAGAAACCTCTGATTGATTGAGGATTATTTCTTCCATGTTTATTTTGTATACGATATGGCATAATCCTCTGGCTATACTGCAAGAGCAAATAAGAGGAATAAGACACGTTTGCATCTACCATCTGAACTAGCTTTGTAACTTCAAATTTGTTTACTGCGAAATTGTGCAGAATGGAAGTAGCTTTCCTTCCACAGACTGTAACGACAGTGTCTATTTTATCCTACTGCTGCATCATTAATTTGGTTTGTATATTCATTTATTGAAACAAAAGATGTTCAGAATCAAGTGTATTTTACACACTCTATTAATTTTAGGCACAGGACCACTCAGAGCCAAGTGCAGAATAAAAGCATCTACTTTCAAGTTCACTTATTTTGGAAATGGAAAAGACCTAACTTTCTCATCCTCATTCCTTAACAAATACTGCAGTATCTGAATTGAGGATCGAAGGATGTAAAGTCCCAGCTCTTTGGGAACTCGTGCCAACACAGGGCGAGTCCTGCACAGGATGCAAAGCAGCCTCTGCGCTGTGCAGAGAGAAACTTCAGTCAGTTTGATGTAAAATGCTGGACAGGAGAATAGCTAAAACCTCTCCTCTCTCCTCGTCTTGGGTATTTACCCATAATTCTTAGTTACGTGCCCTTGGGAATTTGAGTTAGAGTCTAAAACGCCTTCATTACTGTAATTGATAGTTGAAAGAAGTAAATGTTAATTATTTAAAGACTTATGTATGCTACCATACTATGTTTTAGGGTTAAACAACTGTTTACCTTTAAAAAATCATATATGTACATTTGTCAAAGAATAAAGAAAAACAACACATTATTTTTAGAGTTTGCTTTGACTTTTCCTTTGGTTTTTCCTTTAATGTGCACACAAGTGTGTCTGGAATGTTATATTGCTTTGGCAGGTAGTTTTACAAGTAGCTAACCGGGTATGCTTTTCAATATTGTTTCATATTTATATACTGTCTGCCATCCCAAAAGATCCCAGACCTGTTTTGCAAACAGCAGAAGTGAACTGCAGCTGCCCTGGTATAAAATTGGCAGACAAAAAGCACAAAGTGTAGTGCACGGCTGAGAAGGGAAATAACAATTAATGCCATGTAGAAAAATGCTGAGTCTTGTAAACTGTTCTGCTGGACTGGAGACATTCTGCTGGTGGCCAAAAGACAGCAAACCCAGTTGCCAGCTCCAGTCTTGGGTTATTTAATAAAATATTTGACTAGTCTTAAAAGCAGATCTGAAGATCCACTGAGGGACTTGGGGACAGTGACAGGGAGCCTTGCTGCACAGGGGGTGTGGGGTTACCGGGTCCTGGATTCAGAACGCAGAGCGAGGTGCCAAATTCTCTGTATAACAACATATGGCGAGTCCTGCACAGGATGCAAAAAAGCCTCTGCACTGTGCAGAGAGAAACTTCAGTCGGTTTGATGTAAAATGCTGGACAGGAGGATAGCTAAAACCTCTCCTCTCTCCTCGTCTTGGGTATTTACCCATAGTTCTTACTTATGTGCCCTTGGGAATTTGAGTTAGAGTCTAAAATGGCTTCACAGCTAGAGTCACCTCTCTGGGCTCTGGGAACTACCTCACTGTTTTCTTTGGAAATGCTATGGTGAGGTGGGATCCACCTCCCACACCCCAGGAGAGGGCCATAGTCACTGAGATACAGCTTCGACTGTCCTACAGGAGATGGGGAACGTTCTTTATTCTTCAGCTTGGAGGTAGAAGAAAATAGCTTGAGATTTGTGGGGCAGAAGATGAGGGGAACCATGGCTGAAGGCACACATCTGGAGGAGGAAAAGGCTGGAGTCTGGTCTCTGCTTCCAAGACGTTTTTATGCCTTTTGCATTAAAAAAAAAGAAAGCCCCCAACTATAGGGATTCATGTTTCTGGGTAGATAGACAGATAGGGTCTATCTCATAGGTTTTTCCTTCTTGCAGTCTGTCACTGAGACTGATATTCTTTCCCCTGTATCTTCATCCAGTTGAAAGGCAAGTCCCTCAGCCAAACCAGTCATTTAGGATCTGTCTAAAGCTGTTTGAGCTCCCTCAGTAAAGAGAAATGTCCAGGAGAGATGCATTTCACTTAGCTTAGGCAATTATCTTTGGATGGGAAAAAATTTCCTTGGAGGCACTTCTCTGTATGCCCTTCTGTTAGCTCTGAGAAGGAGCCTGGAAAGTGAGACGTGTCAGGACCCCTGCGCCAGCTGATGGTCCCGTCTGTGGACATCGGTGGAATCTTGGCTGTTTCTTTGCACTTCCTTTTTACAAGTTGTTTTTTTTTGTTTTTCTGCCTTTCGAAACGTATTTCAAAGCAATTTCCTGGCAGCATGACATCTTTGTGGAATGTATGGTGATCTTCAGCAGTTTCCTTCTTCATTCAGAAGAGGCTGACATATCTCAGCTGGATTTGAAACTAGGCCTAGATAATGATATTCTGTATAAAAATCTGTTTTCTTGTGGCTCATTTGTCTGTTCACATTTGGCTAAGCAAGTTTTATTTTCAGCTGAGGTTATGCAAAACTATTGTGATGAGAAATGCAATTTAGAAACAAAGTCTTCACAGTGGCGGCATTATCCATTAGAAGTCCACTTTGAATCTCATTTTTCCTAAGTATACCGAGGTGATTTGAATAATTAAAAAGCTTAGCATAACTTAAACTTCTAGTATAAAAAGTCTTGAGGAAATTCAATCAATCCAATTGGTGAACAGAAACAACATTTTATAAGTGACTTCATCCATCTTACAGTGAAAATCATAATTTTGAATAAATATAGTAACCCATTATTTAGAAAGTTAAAATGCATCCTTTGGTTATTCATTGATCAATATTAGAATCATAGCTGTTTGCAGAAACAAAAAGCTTAATTTTGTCAGACACTTCTAATTGGGCAACATGATCAGCTTTGAAAAGCTACATGTACGTGCACTTTAGATATCTTGTTATGTGTAAGCTACTTACTGACTGCAACATTTGGCTATACCTCTAAACATAGCACTACACAGCCAATATGTTTCTACTGCCATGGAACATTCTTCTAAAACAAGGCAGTTGCTAAAACTGAAAAAAAAATCAATTCTCTGACCAACAAATCAATTATACTACAACTGGAAGTGTTAACAATGAAAAAGATCCCTCAATTAATATAATAGTAATATGGACTGCAATACTACATGATTTCCATTTGCTTATGTAATTGCAATACTTATGTTTACATACAATACTTTAATTTAAGAATGCAAAATTCTCAGAGACAAGATCAGAGGACAATTTAGTGATGATTTAGCTAATTCCTGGAAAAATATACTGGATACACAGTTATCAATACGTAATTGCAAAGGTCTAACTAGTATACGTTTAAACAGAAGTCACAATAGTGTCCTCAATTAGAGCACTTTATGACTTCTGAAATCATCATAACAGTTCAGAAAACCCAGAATTTTAAGTTGATTCACTATGACAAGAAATAATGGGCTGAAACTGGAATAAGAATGAGTCACAGCAGGCAGTAAGAAAAGCTTACCAATAGTTTTGGAAGCACTGAAAAAGGTCACCTGGCCAGGGTTACAGTCCTCATCACTGATAATCTTGAAGAAGAGGTTGGATAAACATCTAATGTAATGGATACGAACCTAACTGGCCTTCCTCAGATGGACACGGTAGCCTCTGAAATGCCTTTCGCTCCTAAGGTGGTGGTGTACAGGAATTACACCTAGCTACTCGCTACCCGTAATGTTTAGCTCCAGATTTGAATCCAGACTTGCACAGTGGTTTAAAGATGTTCAGATATCATGTTAGGCAAGGTATCTATCTATCTTTACCTCTGATAAAGACAGGATTTTCCATGTTACAGACTGAATTGAAGTAGCCCTGATTTGGCCCGCCTGTCAGACGACTTAGTTTCAGTATTCAAAAAGAAAGTGTGTATTAAGTTGGTTAAAATTGGCTTGAATTCGTTTGCATTTGATGTTCTCTGTTCTTCTTACTATAATGAACTGATCAAAGGTACATATTGCTTTGAATTGTACTTGTGAAATATGAGTCGCCATCTGGAAAGTTTAGAATTAGCCAAAATATGTGTGGTTGCATGCACCTTTGACTTCAGTTCAAAGCAAAAAGGCAAGGAAAGGCCAGGTGATTTCTGACATGAATTGGTAAGCTCCAGCTACAGAATGTACTGTAAAGAAATCTAGGTCTCAAACCCATCGTTCAACCAGTAATACCACTGAATTGAGCAAGAGTACTTGTCTAGAGAGTGCTTACAGAGAGTAAGGGCGGCAGAATCAGGCTCCCTAACTTCTCTTTATGTGTTAGTTTCTTGGGTAGAACAAACACGCACAGTACATGCATATGATTAATGAGGTGGAACTAATTAATAAGTGCCTAAATTTTCATCCAGGCATCATGTCCATGTATCTATTCCAGAGAGACCAGTAATCCAACTAGCTAACTTCGAGCTTGCTAAAACTCCCTACTTGTTAGAAAGTAAGATTTTGGGTATTTTTTTAATTAATAAACTGTGAAGGCTACAGCAGAGGTAACTATCACCATAAGCCATTGTTTAATTATCTTTCAAAGGAGAGTGGTAACTTATTTGAAGTAAAACGAGCAGAATGGTAGACTGCTGTGGAAGCAGCAACCATCCAGCGGTTGCATGGATTTCCCATAACAACTACGATTTGAGCGCATCAGCCCGAGAGTTAACTGCAGGCGGTTAGCCAGCCTGCCACAATTGCTAACCGAGCTCCATGACCTATTGGCACCTCGTCTAATTATGTTTTTGATAACAAGCTGTAGATATAATTAGGAGTGTGAGTGCCATACAAAGAGGTAGTAGGTTTTTTTCACACCCTCTTATAAACGGGAAAATAATTACATTCAGGATACTGTCACATACCATGCTGTGTGGCAGATTTCAAAAGCACTGCATTATAGGAAAGTAGGATTGTCTGATTGACTCTGGAAAATTGTGTTCAATCCCCAGGCTCTTGGAAACATAATTTCCTTTTTTATGTGAGAAATTTTAGCAATAACTGTAGGGAATTTTTACCCATTTGGGGAATTATGCCATTTTTACTTGGTGGAGAAATATGAGTGCCTTGGTCTCTTAGAGGAAAAAATAGTGGGCTACAAAGAATGTGAGTAGCTTTAATCATGCAGATGTTATGAAAAGGAAAGTCTAATCAATGAATATTTATTGATTCTTCAAATGTAAGTGTCACACCAAATATCTGTCTGTGTAAAACAATCTTGGATACCAGTCCGTATGGACTCAGCCTTGTTTTGCTATTGCACGTGACCAGTTGTTCGAGACAGTGCCACGCTTCATTACTAGGCTGGGCAGCTTTGTGGTTCAAACACATCTGCAGCTTAGAGACTTGTTACTTAAATGTATAGAGTGGGTATGAGCTGCCATTTCTCCTGAGGGAAAGAGAGTGGCAAGAGATATTGCACTTTTTTTTTTACAAAGCTAACAGGTGTAGTGCTGCTCATGATAGCTCTCGAGATCATTTTGTCTCCTTGGTCAGAACTGGGCTGACTGTGAAAATACCTGTGAAATTACTCCCTGAAATGTGGAGGTAATGGTTGTTTGTGGAGTAGGGCCTGGGAGGGATCCCGTAATGGAAAAAATAAATAAGGAAAATTATGTGCTCTGATTTAAAAAAAAAAAGAGGAAAGAAAAATTTACTAAAACCAAACATCCATAGCTATTAACACCCTGCTCTAAAGTCAGAGTGACTTGTCCAGGGACTGTGACAATTTGCAGAGTTACAGTATCCAGTCCCTGATCAGCTGAATTGTACTGACAAAAACTGCCTAGATACCGATCTGTAATAACCTTTTCAGCATGGAGATTTAACCAGAAATGACAGCTTTCAAATGCTATAGCATCATTATCTGTGCCCAGAAATAATCTTGGGGAAAAAACCCCCAAATCCCTATCAAAGGCATTTGGAAGCAAAAGAATTGAAAAGCAATTTTGCATTGCTAAGTTCTACAGAAAAATGCTTTACCATGTATTCTGCAACTATGTGTGACCTGCACACATGGTATATGCAGTAGATACATCAGTCACAAGCAAATCTCCACGCTATCGTGTTTCCTGCGATATCAATAAAAAAGATGTGAAGAACAGACAGGCTACTATAGACAACCATTGTCCCAGGGAGCATAAGAATCTATCATCTAATATAAATTATGACACAAATATATTTGTTTGTCTTGCTTAGGTCATATAGTCCCATTCCATTTTTATATGTCTTACTAGTCTCTGAGTGTCCCTAGCAGAATGTGATTGCATGGCATGATAAAATTAAGGACAGCAAATCTGCCGTGCCTCATAGCATGTTACGTATGATATTAAGGAATTCATCGGCCTCGGAAATGAATAATTTATGATCATTCATACTTCCTCTTTTTGTCACAATATTCAAAAGGATTCATGAACCAGACAGACGTGTCAGGATGCCTTCATTGCTCTTGGTGCTGAACGAGAATAGAGCCCAGCTGTCAGAAATCCTTCACACAATACTAGTCCTCTCTTTGCTCCCTGCAGTACTCAGCAAGCCGTAGCACACGCTGGCAGCTCTTCATGTCATTTTTGTCTGATAAATTAGTTTATCAGGCCCTGCTGCCTCCTTACACCTTCAGAAACTGTGTTTTTATACCTGCGGTCGCTCTCTGAGATGATTCTCTGCGTGCCAGAAGGGATTTCTGATGTAGCCTGGAAGTGACTAAGCAATACAGCAGGGAGATGGTCAGAAAGAGAGGAAAAAAAGAGTTCCTTAGGGAAAAAGGTACAAATGGTAAAACTATTGACCCATGAGCTTTGTACCTTCTTCTTGAACTGCCCCACCACACTGGAAGTTTACTGCAGTGTCCCTTCATCATGACAATGTAGCTCGGGTGTTTTGTCTGCCAGACCTCAGTATCCGGGCAAGACTCAATGGCTTGGGATGGTGGTCCAGTACCAAGGCACGTCGCAGGGAACGATCCTCTGTATCCACACGCCAGTCGCGTTTCTCAGTCTGGAAGGAGGGGCGCTGGGCTGGTTTTAACTGGGATGAGGTCACGGTGTGGCGAGGTGAGGGGTGAAGCAGGGGAGCTGTGCATGGGGTAACAAGTCCCTCGAGGGGAGGCTGCAGCCCTGGCCGCATGTGTGCGACCTTCTGCGGGCACAGGGGTTTCTGTAATTGGCCCCAGGGCTCGTTGGTATTCAGCAACACTGAATTTCTGGTGTAGCACTGTAGGCACAGCCATACCAGCATGAGCATGTGCAAATTTTTGCCCATGCAAAATTGCTCATACATCCATTGGAGCTCTTTCTGTGACCATACAGGGATGGATCCTGCAGTGGTAGCAATATTGATGCCAGTGGGACAATGGGAACTTGCAATAGCAGAGAATCTGCAAAAACACTCCAAAATCAATAATCATGCATTAGCTCTTCTAGTTATGTTTTCAGCTTGCATGGTCTTGCAATTTCTTATTTTCATAGGACATCTGCATTATTACTCTATCTCCAGAGAGGGGGTAGCCAGCAAACTTATACAATTTAAACCTTGCACTCAGCGATTCTTTAAGATCATTTTTATGGTGAAATATGAGCATAGGTTCCCTTTTATTTTTGTGTTGCTGGCTTCTGTGGGAATGCATAGCATTTTATTAAGGAGATTAATGCCTTGGGACACTGTGTATAAGAACTCAAGCTGGCAGATATTTAAATAAGTTAACAGAAAAATAGCTTCAAAAATGCTGCCAGGCCTAGACTTCGTGCTATAATACCCCTGCATTGCATATATTATTTTTATTATGTTGGACTTTTTCTGGCCTGAATTCCAGAAGAACCCTGCTCCTCAAGTTACATTAGCCCTACAAAGTTGCGTATACCTTTCCATCCATAGGTCTTTTGTGACGGTGATCCAAAGAGCAATCAAGAAACCAGTGATTTGATGAGATCACCTATCCCAGTTCTAAAAATCCTAGCAGAGCTAAATACAGGACCAGCTTTCATACAAGAAAACCAAACCAGCAATATTTCCTGATCTCCCTATCAATTATGCTATGCATTTCTGGGTGCCTCCCACAAACATTTTATGTTGGCTCCTGATTTCCAGTCTTATTCTTACCTGGCAGAGCCAAAAAATAAATACCCATAACTAAATAATATACATGTTTATAAAAGGGTCTTTATCGAGATTAAGGAACTGTTTGAGTATATTAGAAGATGCCTTGCCGTATCCCTTGAGTAAAGCTGATGTCATTTTATTCTAATAGTCATGCTGAAATTTGACACAGTGTCTTGGAAGAGAAGATTTTTTTGTTTGTTTTCATTCAGTGATGGCAATAGGTAATTTAGAAGCAGAGAGATTGCCATGCAGAATCAGTGTATCAAACTACAGCCAGATACATGAGAACATGTGGAAAACATCTCAGAAGGATTATGCATGTCTGGGAGGCTCTCATCTTAGTCATTCTGCTCTTTGGAGATTGCCATAAACTTTGAAGTACTTGTATTTTTTTCCAGTGCTTAAAAAAAATCAAATATCTCTGCTATCAAAATTTCCAGTATTTGTTTAACCTATGTCACTATCAATCCACCTTGCCAGATTCAACTTTCCAATATACTCTTCCATGCAATTTGAATTTTCTGCTTTCCATTTCCATAAATTGTCATAGCTTTGAATAATCACAGAAAAACGTAGAAGTTTCTCATATACTTCTTTACCTACTCCCCTTACTTCAAATATTTCTATTATTGTGTCCAGTGTTGTTAAAATTCTTTAAGGGAAATAGTCCCAAAGGTTTTAAAGTCATTCTGAACAGGGTTTTTTTCATGCCATTGACCATTCTTCTTGCCCTTCTCTGAGCGTCTTACATGTTTAATCTGCAATATCTTTTCTAAAATGACCTAATGAATATTCTACTCATCTTTTTTAGCTGAAGCCTTACTCTGAATTCTGATATCATTATTTTTCCCTGTGTACTTCATCATCTGACCCATTTGTTAAATTATTTCATTTTGGATGGCTGCGTCCATGTAGAGGAAGGAAAGGATACTCGTGTGTCATTAACCACAGCTGTATAGTGATTATCAGGTCCCTTTCTTCAACTGAAGCTTTTGGACTTAGGCAAGTAAACATTTCCCTCCGGCCTCGGACTTTTTTACTTCTCATGTAATAACTTTCCATCATCAGCAAGTAGTCTTACTTCGCTGCTCACCTTCCATTCAGATGATTAGTAAATATATTAAGCATTGAATCTAATACAGAGCTTTGTAGTACCTGATTCATGAAAATACTTTGCCTTTAATGTGATAAACACTTCAGGACAGGATTTTTTGGTAAACCTGAGCAGGTTGTGTCAACCAGTTCTTCTTTTATGAATTATTTGCTTTTTCCAGTTTGAAGCTTCTGATAAAAAGTGAGATGCTTTTTTCCTTGCAAAGACCATTGGTTTGACTCACTTCTGCTACACTACCAGTCAATTTGTTATTCTGCTTATAAGTGACATTTCAAACAGATTTTCAAAGGTACAGATGTAAGAGTTACCCACATTAATGCTTTTGATTACCTCTGAATTCTTTTTTTAAATATTAGCTCCCCACTAGTCCTCCGAAACAGGAGTTGTTTTTAATGAGAGATTGCATATCTTCGCAAGCAGCTCATCATCTTTATTTCTGAACTTCTTCAGAACTCATAAATGTATGACATCTGGGTATCCAGAGTGATAGCAGAAGACAGCTTGAAAAAGTAAAAATGAGCCTTGTCTGTAAATCAGTCTGGCAAAGTGCCACCATGTCAGTAGTTCCTTGGAAAGCCAGGCTTTTAGAAACCTTGCAGTTCAAATTTTTCTTATCCCAGCGTGTGCCAGCCAGTCATAGCTGCTGAACTAGGCTTTATTCTAACCCACAATCTGATAATATGTATGTTATTATATAATATAATTTTTCTATATATTCATTATCGGTTAGATCTATGTATAGGTATACATATAAAGAAAAAGAGAAAATAGGGGGAGGAATATATTCCATACATTTTTAGATCTCCATTTCTGTAATACTGGTTGTCTTCTGAGAAGAGGTGTAAGCATTTTTATCCCTGAAATGGAAATGAACATTTTAGCTTTTCATGTTTCTGGGAGGAAGCTTTTTTTCTTCAAGCTAAAAAAACCCCAAAGTCCCATATCAAATAGCACATGTATTTCCTGATTTTAGTAATGCTAGGTGCTCAGTTTGAGAAAATCTCTCTGTATAGAGACATAGATTTTTTAAAATAGAAGGTTGATATAAGATCACAATACAAACACCACTCTGCCCTGTGCACTGTTTTGCACATTAGGAAAAATGTAAGATTTTTCCCATTAATTAAAGACGCGTGGCTGATTTTCTTTCCCTAAGCTTTCTTATATTCATAGATATAGTTTCAAGTAGCTGAAGCTGTTTTTTACCCCTTTTCTTCTCCTGTTTCATTGAAGGATGTGGGGTGACTGTGTACCTTCCACCCGGAGAGGGGCGGCAGTTCCCACATTGGTGGGGAAGGCGGCTGAGAATGGAATCGCTGCACTCGCCAGCGAGGACTAACAGTGCCGTTTCTGCAGTGAGCTCCTGGTCACATTTTTACCCTTAAAGTATTGTAATTTCACTGCTCTCTGTATAGCTCAGGGTTTCCTGGGTGGGTTTTGAAGCTCCCAGGGGACTCTGAATGATATCAGGAGCCCAGAAGACCTGAGAGAGGATATTCAGAGGGCAAGCCTCTGAAGAGTGCAGGTACTGGCAGCTCTTGTTTAAAAATAAAGTAAACAAGTAGAGCATGTGCATGGCAAAAATGGTGAAAAATCATTCAAGAATGCAGAAGTGTTCCTAAAGATACACTCTGTGCAAGGAAGTTCAAAAATTAAAGGCAACACCTGAATTAGTGGACTGCAATTTTCTGCCAGAATATTTTTTCTAGCGGAAAAATATATTTCCACTAGAAATTGCCACTATTTCCATTAAACTACCATTTTCTTCTCAAAAATACTGCCAGGGAGAGTCTAGATACTCACTTTGAGTGGGGTCAGCATTAAACTGAAGAGGAGAGATCATTGTTTCAGCTGCCTCCTGTTTTGGAACCAACAAAACGTGGAAATATTAAAACTTCCCAAGGCTCACAAGTTTTAATTTCACTCTTTTTTTACAGGAAGCGGCTATATGCAGTCAAGCAGATGTCTGCAGGTGTGCCTGGTATGATCATGTGGTGATCAGAAGGTCACATTTTTCTCATGTTTCCAAGGCAGAACTTCCAAGTCTTTCATACGTCTACCCAGCTCCAAGAGCTCCTGGTTAAACCTGTAGATTATTTTGTGGTTGCTATTCCGTTTGGAAGAAGGGATAATTCATTGCACTGCTTACTTGAGAACGAACTTTTGGCCAAGCATCCGCACTTGAGCAGGAAACAGTCTTTTGCTGAGAATATCTAGGGGATGCATTCAGGGGATATGTTTGGAAAGATACAATGCAGCACGCAACGAGGAGCAGACTGCAGCCTGAGTCTTTGGTGCCAAAAAAATTACAGTTTGTGCAACAAGGTCAGTTCAAGGCTGAATTTAAGTGCTCTCTAAACTCAGATAATTTAAACAAAGCTGCTATAAAGCTCTGCATTTCAGAACAGAAATCAAAAGTTACTAGATGAAGGCCACTAGGTTTTTAACACTTTGCAGGAAAGCTTGTGGACTGTTTAGATAGTTTAAGAGACTGGATCATGCGTAACAAGTTAAATTGAAATGGGCGGGGAGATCTGCTGTCTTTACTTCTTCTGAATTAGAACTAATATTAATGATTGCAATAAATTACCCCTAAGTAAATAGCTTTATTTCTGCTAAAGTTTGAGCTGTTTAAATAATAAGAACGTCCCTCCCCTGAAATGCCAGACCCTTTTCTTGAGTGACCACAGAGCTTGTTTATGACTTTGCAATAGGAATGGCAGGTCACAGGGCAAAGCGTTGCGTGAGCTATTTCCGATCTAGCCCTGAAGCCTGTGATGGAGATGTTAAAAATCTTCAGAGAAATACTATTTTTTTTTAGATAGCAGTTTACGAGTCCAAGGCTTAGCTAGAAGCTGTTAACTGTAGCCACCAGCACCTACCCACACATCTAGCGATAGCGCACTTCTTCCTAGTGCTGGCGATGCTGCGTGATACTGACCGTGAGAGGCAGGAGCCGTTTCCCATCCCAGGAAAACTCTGCGGTGAGCAGAGTGTTGAGAATACTTGCTTGACCTGCATCTGGCTTCCTAGCCAGAGCTTCCCGCAGGGTGTGCTATGGGGAATGAGCTATGCGGACCCTGCTTCACTGGGGTTGGGGCTAATGTCCCGTGGGGCTGCTTTCCCTCTTTGCAAACCCAAACTAATAAAGAGCAGGTTGAGATAATGTTCTATTTTCCTCAAGTCCTTTTGATTTTGTTAAAATGTGGCATATTCCAGTTTATCGGATTTCAATTTTAATGAAGTGTGCTAAAGCAGATTAGTGCTTTTCAGAGTGCTTCTTGTGGTGTCCTCCTGTTCACGCAGGAGAGTGTGGCAGAAATGTGAGCACTAAAGTATCTGCTAATCTGCTATCGGGAGAAATGTGTTCTCTGGGACTCCATTCGCTTGGGTGGGATGGAGTCGATGGTGCCCACGTGCTGCTCTGCCTGCAGCCTGAGCCATGGCACCAACACTAAGGGTAGGGAGGGGAATCTGACAAAAGCCACAGTGTCACGGCAAGAAAAATCTTCTAAGGCGTGCCAGTTGTTTTCCTTATGCCAACTATCCCATACCCAAATTGGATGCAGGTGTACAGTATTTTTCAACACAAAGCGCTGAAAAAGATACCTATCAAAATGGATGATTTTGATACTGAGATACTTGTTATTTAGTAACACTGCAAATCCCTCAGATGGGATTTGAGAGCTCGATACCAAGCTCTACACACAGGCGTGTTGAATGGGATTTGCAGCTAAGCAGACAAAAATAAAAATGAAAGAAAGATAAAAGATGGGGAAAAGAATATGAGTTTTCTCTCAATATAGGTAGGCAATTGAGCCCCAGTGAGATTGGCCTACATTTTCAGAAAGCATGAAGGAATGTGAGGAGGAAATCTGGACTGTCCAAACTGGAGACAAAGGGACCTTATTTTGGGGGTATGCTGATTCTCAATGTTTCCCAGAAGATCAAGGTCCAGTAAACTGTCTCCAATTGGGCAACCTCATCTGGAGGAAGCTGAAATCATTCATTACTTTTGATAGCCTTGCCCTAAGTAATTTGCTCATGGAAATACAAAACCCCTTGCAATATTCAGGATCCGAACTTTCATCCTCTAAGTGTGCAGCCAGTTTCTTAACCACAGACTATCCTTCATCCCTGCCATAAAGCTTTCCGCTGCAGGAAATCAAACAAAGTCTAGTTAACTTTTTCCCTTTAATTCCAGAGTGCCCAAAGTGTCGCTATACAGCTGCATAAAACTAAAATTTGATCCTTGGCTGCCTTTTTCCTGTAACCACAGAGCCACAAGATTGAAGACTTGCTCCTGAACTCAGCCACAACATAGCTAGCTACCAAAGGAAACTAAAGAGTGAGCAAATATAACAATGCTTTAAATAGATTGTGTATGTATTTTTAGGTATGGCGCTCCATAACTCTCCTGGTGAGAACTAATACAATCTTGGGGCACCGTTGCTTTCTGTTTGTCTTGTCTACGATGTCCTGAAGCTACCTACAAAGTTTCAGTTTTAAAATTAAATGGTGCTTAAAGTGAATTGAAAAGAGATGAGTCATAAAAGATGGATGCGTTTGTAAGAAAAAGAGTCATTCCAGGGTATTTAACCATTTCTGCCATGTGGTTCCCCAGTATTTAACGGACTGGGGAGTTCTGCTAGGGGAAGCTGACAAAAATCTGTTTATGACTTTTGCAACAAAGCTGTTGCAGTAAACTGTAAAAACAAGTCACAGGGAACGAGATCAGAACCCCCTGTGTAGCAAATTGATGGTGTTATTCCACATTTCATGTCTCCTCGGGATTACTCCTCTGCCGCCGTTTGAGAGGAAGTAAGGAAACACGAAAACATCCTGGCTGTACGATCTCGTCCCTTAAATTTACCCTAGAAAATGACAACAGTGATTTTATTTAATTGCTTTTTTTTTTGACATCATCTCTGATTTTTGCTGAGCTATGGATGCAAGCCTGGATTATGGTTGTGTGTTGCCATTGTGAGGGCTGTTTGCTTTTTGTTTCTACACTTTTTCAGTGTAGGTTGCAGTCTTTAGCAGTTAACAAGTCTATTAGAGGTGCCTTGGAGAAAGCAGTCACCAGACATTTCTATAGGGTTATGAATGCACTCAGTGTCTGAACATGCTCTTTGGCTTCTGCATAATAAACCTGAAGAAAAATAAAAGCTCTGTGTTAGTATAGTAACCTATATTGATATATACGGGGTAGATAGTTTCCTTTATGAATGACGGATGCTGGACACTGGTAGCTCAGCCTTCGTCACACTGCCTGATTGTGCATATGCTGTACCGTACATTTCTGTCAGCAGTACTTCACATTTAAAAAACAAATATTTTAGTGCAACATGGCTGGTTTCTGCTTTTTTTTTTTTTGAGCTCACGTAACTTAAAGCACTGTTTAGAAGAAAAGAAAACCAAATATGGTTTAGACTTACCCATGGCAACTAAAGCCGTTGTAAATATGTGTCTATTTTTAAGCCGTAATACTAAGCAGCTCCATAACATATGCTCATCTGGTTAGACGCAGTAATAACCAGCCATGCGTTGCAACTGTCCTTTCACTCCTGCCTAGCCAAATAATATATGAGGTGGTGTAAAGTTTGGCCGTGCGGTTGCGTAGCTGAGAGGGGCCGCAGGAGTCAGAGCTAGACCAACTCCAGGGATGCTCAGGCCCTCGAGTGTTTGGTGAAGCAGAGTGGGGAGGCTGAGCAGCTGCCCTGCCGCCCGCTTCGGCTGCACTTTCGGACCACGGGTGTGAGTGCTGAGTTGCCATGTCTCAGCTCGGGAGCCTGCAGAGGGGCTGCGACCTGCTGCTTGTCAGCATCAGACTTGTGCTACAACTGACACAGCCGCGGTGTGTCGGGATGTCTGTCTCTCTATGTGTCTGTCTGTCTGTCTCAAGTGTGGATTCAACAAAACATGTGTAGGCTTAAGTACAGCTAAAATCAAAATGTTAAGTAAAAGTACTGAAAAGGGGAGTTTAGAGATGAAGCACAAGAGAGAGAAAAGATGCTTTGACTACAAGCCCTTCAGTATATTAACTGGTTTGAGCAGTTTCTCGAAGCCAGTGCTTAATTTCTTTGCTGTTTTTAGGCTGACGTGCTCCATCCAATGCCTAGGACACCACTGAGCTCCTGGAAGAATAACTGTTTAAAACTGCACCAATATCTGAGTTTGGGATTTTTTTGCATGGTGGGGAGGAGTGAACGAAAGAGAAGAGTGCACTTAAGCTTGTTCTCAGGAGGGTTTGTCTTCCTGGAATTTGTCGGTTCACCTTTCATCAGAAGCAATGAGAATGTTGCATGTAATGCTAAAAATTGCCTTGACACTAGTCACCAGTTGCTGTAATAAGTAACGACAGTGTATTGAGCAAAATACATGGTTAACTGCAAGAGCATCCTACTGTGGAAGAAGTCAAGGATGAAGTGAAGGTGGGTCTCTAGAAACGTTGAAACGTGTGGGAGGAAGCCCAGTAATTTAAGCAGTATAATTAGTGCTGCAAATTGTGTCAAAATAATCAGCTAGAATTAGTGGAGGTTACAATGTTCAGCAATGTTAGGTATGACTTGTTTGTTGCTTCCAGTTAACCTCCGGCTCATGGCATTGCTGCCTACTGTCACAGCATCCTTCTTCCACATAAGGATGCTGAACAGAGAGTAAATACCTTTACTGATGTTAAGCAGACGACAGAGGTGCCTGGCGTTTTCAAATTAAGCTCATGGATAGGCTGTGCTTCGTTTGTGTTCTTGGTGGCCTTTTTTAAAAAGTTAAAACTTGAGAAGAAAAAAATGGAAGGGAGTTCAGAGAGAAAACCACAACAGAAGGTAAATAAATAAGAGCCCTTCTTAATTTAAGGCCCTGACTTTGTAATATCATGACATAGCATACCCCAGTATCCCACATCAGAGAACTTTCTTACATATCTTTTTAGGGTAGCTGTTCCAATTGATATAACGTGGAGCCAAGGTAAAGTTTTAAACAAGAATTATTTCTTTTTTGTGGTTTTATTTTGAAATTTTGTTTTATTTTAACATCGTTTTCCTCTTTAGATTTTTTCTGGTTTGTTTTTCCAGCAACTAGCATGAGATACCTCCTTGTCACAGTAAAGACATTGCATATATTTGCTTTTCTAAGCATAAAATAGAAAGAAACCTGTAGAATTGAATTATAATCAAACAACATCCTCTTTAACTAGCACGTTAGGTCATAACACAGGTATTATTTTAAGTAATTAAAATTCCTGCCATTTACAATGTCAGATTCAATTAAACTCACAGGAACACACAAAGTACAAGTCTGTTATGCTATAGTTTAGACATTTGCGTTACAAATTTTGCTTTATAGTTAAGCATACATGATGAAAATTATTACTGTTGTTTATGTATGCTATGAAAACCAGTAATCCTCTTTTTCAAACACTTTTGAATTGTTTCTTCCCTTAAAGGAACACAATGAAGTCTTAGTGCTCTGTATTTAAGAAAGCTCAAGCAAAATAAGACCTTGTTCTTATAAACACATGAATGTTTAACTTCATGCACATGAGCGTACCCACAGGGTCTTAAGAAACTACTCATGAATATAAAACTAACCACGGATAGATGAGTTTATAGGACAGGTCCTTGCCATTAAGGTAAATTAAGTAATAAGAAAGATTGGTCAAGGAAGTTCTTGTTAAAAGCTCCTCAATCTGAACCAGAAAAGCAATAATGAAATAAAAAATAGATCATATTTTTAAAGAATAAGGAATTGACTGTTATGAAAATACATGTGGGTGCACATATATATATATAAAAATATATATAATATTCTAGCCTAAGTCAAGTAAATGGCTAGATAGTCAAAAGCATAATCCTAAAAAAAGTTTAGAATTCATATTGACTGCATATCTGGTACCAAAACTATAAAACTCAGTAAAATTAGTTCTCTCTGCACAGTTAATATTAAGGAGGAAAAATATGGTTTGTCTTCCTAGGTGCTGAAGCAGCAGTCTGTTTTATATACCAATACGAAGAAAATTGATAGGAGGAGGGGAAGCACATTGCTTTTATATCACAATAATTTTCAATAATTGCTGTAATTTTCTGGCTGCTTTGCAAATGCCAACTGAAATCTGTACAGCACATGAAACATAATGGAAGATAATTTAAAATGCAATGCATATCATAATCATTGTTCAAGTACGCAGTTAAAAAATTACATGGAGAAGTATATATTTCATGGTAGCATGTAATCTATCAAATGGAAGACAAGCTGTATAATATAGGTGACTGCAGTTCTTTTCAAGACATTGTTAAATACCTGAATGTTTTCATACAGCAGCAATACCAGTGTCTGAAGGGCTGTATGCATTACAGAAAACATGCTAAAAGTAGTTTAAATTCCAGAGAACACAAGGTAGCCCTGAATGTCCCTGATGAGCAGGTTAAAATGTGTTGTATATCCAACTGTTACATGGACATAAGCCCTTACTTGAGCAAACTTCCAAAACAGTCTGACTTTTTTTCCTGAACCAGGCAATGTACTATACTTACTCATCACTTTAGTGTAGCCAGTGGCATTTCCCCTTTGCTTAAATGCCTTGCTGGCTTGAATACATGAAACGTTGCCATGCTCACTGTTTCCCATCAAATCCTCTATAGAATGGAGGTGTCAAATAATCCTTTATTGTTAAGTAACTGTGAAACATGGCATAGTAAAGGCAATCACCTGCACATGACGTGGAAAACCAGGGTCTGGCTGTCCAACAAGAGACTGTTATTTTTGGCAGTGACTGTTATTTTTGATGCTTGTATAAAAATTAAGATGACGAATAAGACAAAATTCCCGTAATCAGATGCAAAAATATTCAGCTGTGTCACACACACTGTCAGTCTTCAAGCTGTTCCCTAACACCAAGCTTGTCAAAAATTCTTGTCGGGTAGTTTAAAGTTACTGTGCAGTAGTGGTTCCTGAAAGATGAGGGGTTTTAATACTCAAAAGAGCACAATTTGCAAAGTCATTTTCTCTAAAAGGGGTAGTTCTTACCAGCTGTCAATTTTGGCAATCTGGTTTTTGCTACAGACATCGTAATTGCCTGAAATGGAGGGCACGAAAGAAACTGATGGGAGACTCTCAAGACAGAAATAATTAGTTCACAGCAAGGCAAGAGTTCTCGCACCAATAAAAATTGCCAATTGTGTTCAAATTACTGAAAACCGTGTCAATTTTCTTGTTAGTGAATCAATGGTGCTATTAATTGTTGTACTGTTAATTGAACAACTGTAATTGTACAGTAATTACTGCAGTTTCTTCCCATGCAAAATAGTTTTAAAACAGTTTGCCTTGAGGTACACTCACTGGTAGCACCGCGCTTATTTTTTTCAATTGGACATGGAAAGCATACTTTGGGTTGTGTATTTGGTGAATTTTGAAGCCTCCATAATTTCACTAGTTTCTCAAACAGATAAAACTAATGACAAGCATATCCGTAGTCCTCCGAACTGCATAAGAAATTAGCGCAGAAAAAATATTATTGTGAGTCTTTGTCTTTTTATATTTTTAGAAGTTAAAAAACCCCTTGAGTGCAAAACCAAATAGGTGCCGTTATTGTATGAGCCTATGGAGCGGAGGTCTGAAGCCACAAAGGCTTTAACTAGTCAGTTGTATTAAACTTTATTTCTTGTGCTTTGTATCGGAATTTAAAAACTAGGTGGCAATTCCTCACATTTTCTGCATGAAGTGTGTGACATCTATTGCTCAGGGTCAAGAGATAATCTATTAGCTGGTATGTTCGACTCTGATCTTTCAGCAGCAACAAAACTTAACTTCAGAAAATACTCTCAGAAAGAAGAATTTCCAGTCCAATCCACCTAACCAGAGCAGAATAGAGAACGTGGGTTATTTGTTAAGAATTGTGCCTCTGCATTTCCACACGGATATTTGCTGGATAGAGGGAATTGTGTAAAATGCTGTCTCACAGTGAAACAATTAATTTTGTAGTATTAATTCTCTCCCTGTCTGACTGCTGACTGGAGAGCACTGTCTAAACATAAAAATAAAATGTTCTGTATTCCCAGAGTGTTTACACTTCAAAAATAGCAAAACTTGTCTCTCACACAGCGCAAAGCCTGGAAATCTTAATGGGCATTGCACTAATATAACATCCTAGAGCAAAATTTCTTTTCTTTCCTGCTGCACCCATGTGGGATTAATTGTGGATCCAACTGCCTGTCTGCAGACCATTCCGATTTCTTTGACTGCAAGAACCAAGCAGGCGTACAGGTAGTCTAACTGAAGGGGAGAGTAAACCCATTATTTTTTTTTTTGTTCTTGCCTTGCTAACGTCTAGTGTCACTTTGATGTCACTTTTTTAGGCACGGTTGTAAGAGAATGGCTAAACAGTAAGAGATATAGAATCATAGGTAGTTGAATGCAGCTGCTCTTTATGGCTATACTGTAAGTGAGTGGAAGGTATGATGTCTTCTTAGTATGGGAAAGGGACTGGTAAAATCAGTCACTGTTTTTGGTTGCTGATGCTCATTGCCAGTTGAATTTTGTGGTGTGTTTCAGCTTCTTCCTCGTCCCTACTCCTGAAACAGTAAAACTTCATCTCTGCCTCCTCTTTCCTCCTGCCTTCAAATCCATGAGCTTTCTTTCTGCATCATTTAAGCCTTTACTGCCCACATGGGCTGCTCTCTGCTCACCCATCAGCTGCCTCTTCCCCCCTCATCCTTTGATTTTATGAATAGTTTCATAGGCTGTTATTGATCAGAAATTACAACCAGCAGGTAAAAAATGTAGAAAAAAGAGGGAGAGTCAGATTCACTGTCAATGTAGGCTGCAAATGGGCGAGAAATTAGTGAAAGTGTAATTGATTGGTCTAGGGGAAGAGGTGGCTATATGCGTCCGAATGAAGGAGGCAAGAAAAGAGCTGATACTTGTGAAAAGCAGTTGAGTGTTGTCATGTCCCAGTACAGCCCGGGGTCCTTGTCACAGTTCATTGCGTGATTCCTGGGTTGTTTTAGGTCACTTAGGGAGCGATTCATAAGCTTAAATGTAGATCCTAGGTATCCAAGATAGCTGCGTGAGGCTGGTAAATACAACTGTGAAGCCAGAATATAACCCTGGGAAATCCAGGAGTCCTGGAGCATCACTGAGAAGTTTCTAAAATAGTACCCGATGCCTATATTTAGACGACCGAACCACCCTTCTTGGCTCTGTCATCCCACATATGAACCAGGGATAATGGTCTGTCTTTATCACAAAAGAATATTACGAGGTCACTTGACTATTTTATATGGGGTATTTAAATGAGTTTCCCCAGAAATATTCTGGTCTTTCTGCAGTGAAGCTGTCCAAAAAATATCTGCTCATTTCTCTGCAGTCCATGACAACAAAATCTGTCTGTGTCATAACCTCTTTTAGCTTCTAATGGGCATTTTGTCATCAGTGCTGTGCAGGGGCTAGAAGCAAGGTGCCTCTATATCACGTTGTCGGGCATCCCTCATTTTCCGTGTGAATCATCGCATCAGCAAATCTCTACATTTTCAACCCATAATTTCTGCAAGCAGAAGGGGAAGGATTNGAGGCAATGTATTTCTCTGTGCTAGTGTTTCTTCTTAGAAGATACATTTTGTTTGACTTTAACGAGGTGGTGAATGCTTCATGGCAGGAACTGTCTCTTGCTATGCTTTGATTTATCTCAGTGCAACGAGACCCTAATCCCATTTGTTGGGATATTGCATTTACTGTATAACATAAATGCAATAGTCATCCTCAGAAATAGTGGCAGCGTTTGGTTTAATTCAGGGGCAGTAACTGCCACCTACTATATTGAATTTTGGTCCTGTGAAAATCAATGGCCAGCGAGAAAACCCAGGCAAATTCCGACACCTAGCACGCTTTATAGTATCATAGACTTGACTATATGTTAAAGTACTGATCTTCCTGATTTACTGTTCTTCAGTAATTCTCAAGTTGAGATCATGCAGTGGCTAAAAGACATCAAAATTCTTGATATACAACCCCAGAAATATTAGCTCATTATTGGCATTAACATATAAATTAACACTTCAGGTTAAAGAGTCAAATAAAACGTCAATGCCCCTCGAAATAGAATTTACAGGCCTCCAATCTGTAATAAAATAACTCTCATAACACAGATTTTTATCAGGTTTCTAAATGGCTGTATAGGAGAACTGCAAGTGAGTAAAAATTTCCAAGGTGGTGTTGCCACTGAGCTAACATCTGCCTTTTTAAAGCCTGCTTTGAAATAACTTGGCTGCCCATTAGTGTATAGGACCCTAATTCAACATCGCGGATGGTGCACAGTCCTTTGGCTCCCCACTCACGCGCCAGTGTTTGGGAAGTGGTGGAAAATCAGTTTTGAGTACGGTAAAGATATAATAGCAATGTGGTGACCAGGTATGCTGTATGCTTACACCAGACTTCCTCAGCTTTAAGATCTCATAGCTGAATCAAACAGAAACAAAAAGTGTCTAAGACAGCAGGTTTAGATTGACTTGTCCGTAATTTATTGGCCAAACAGAACAGTAGCCTGAAATGAAGACAGTCCTTACCGATGTGCTGGATCCTGTTTGTATCAAGCAAATACAAGAGCATCTTTCTGCCAGCACCCCCATAGCAGTTTCCCCACATGTACTGGATCGATGTCCAGTGGTCGCTCTGCTGCCAGACATCCTGAAACATCTCCTGAAACGAAATAGTGCAAGGCAATTCCCAAACTACCGGGGTGGAGAAGTTAATTCAGCCTCACTGAACCATCTCTTGCTTGAACATTTGTCTATGCAGGAGGACTGTGAAGTGTCGGGTCTTGCCTCTTCCAAATAAAGAGGGATGAGATCATACGAGCCACTGCCATGGTCCTCGGTGACCCCCAGCAGGGTTTATAACCATTTCTTTCGTTGCTACAGTGACTGTGCAGCACCATCTCTAATGACAAAACACAAGCTGCCTGTTAATTTTGACTAGGGACAAAAGACCTGTTAATTTTAAATATCCCCATTTAATACAAGGACTGTGGCTGGCATCAAATCAGAGTGAGTGGTGTCTATAAAACAGCTTTCTCCCATTGACTGGCAGTGGATAAACCTGCCTAAACCAATTGTTAAGTATGATCTTACTCAGCATGATGCTCTGAGGAATTCTTAATGCAGCAGCCAGCAATTCATTCTACTTACAAAGAAATGGACATTTAGAAAAATAATTCACGATAAGGCTTGTTTAATCATAAGCTTCTTTAAAGACCCAGAGGCAAAGGTCTTTGGTAGGAGAGCTATTGCTCTTTCAGTATGTTGGAACAGTATCTTTGAAATCCACTGGTGTATATAGTCTTTGTGAAAGGTGCCAGGCTGATAAAATTTAGTCTCTATGACTCTATAAAAAATGTGTACAGCATTTACTTCAGCAACGTGCCTCATCCCTGAACCAAACGGTCATCTTCAGGGTGAGAAAACAGGTTGGTGCCTGCCTTTTGTTTCTCCTGTGGAAAAGTTCATTACCAACTTTTTCCAATTGCTGGGTGGATTTTTTTTTTTAATTATGCTACTGTGGATACATAAGGACACTTTTTCTGGATGCATAACAACAGTGAACTAAGCCAAATGGGATATATGAGAGCAGAATGTCGTTACACATGATAAAGCAGTGGCACATAACCATTTTGCAGACAGCATTAAAATTTTAGTCATGTCCTGTGACTGAAAAAAGAGAGAAGAATTTTAAATAGATCCAGAAATGAGCATGATTAAAGACACAGGGGTCTTCTATGTTAGAAGTAATTTAAAACATTAATATTAGTTACATTTGGAGAGGAGGAGAAATATAAACTAAAGGATGATATCAAACAAGTGAGTCATGAATTCCTATTTTGCTTAATAGGAAACTATTAAATTAAGCAATTAATTTAGAAGAGATACGGGAAATATTTCTTCATATAGCATATCACACTACAATGTGTCACTAATGTATGTAAACTGGGCAAATATCTTAGCAGAGCTAAATTTATTATTATTGATTTGATTAAGGACGGCTGTTGCTTTTACGTTAGCCGGGTTACTACCCAAGCCACCAGTCACCACATTTCACACATAGAGATTGTTTTCCAAAGTAAAAAAAGCCAAACAAACCAAAAAAAGCCCCAAAGCAAACAAGCAAACAAAAAATCCCTAACCCCCTCCTCACCAAGTTCTTCTATTTTTATAGCTTGGGATAACACTGAGGAGTTGGTATCCCACATACCTCCATACTGCGGATGGATGAGAAAAGGTAGTGTATTCATATAAGTATCTTAACCTTGCAGTGAAACGTATATCCTAGGGACCAAGGAGTTTTACCTTTCCATAAAGGAGAGGGAGTAGGATCCAGCTGGGAACTGGATGGAGACTACAAAATAATCACCATATATTCCCTCTTGTTGGCAGCTGCCAACAAGCCTACCCCAGCCAGGGTCAAGGTCCATGGGAAGGGCTTAAGGTGTAGGATAGGTAAACCAGTATCAGTTTCCAAAATACCACACCAGGTGGTTTTACAGTAGAATACGTCACTATTTCTCTTCAGCTGAAGACTCACTGTAGAAGATGAACAAATCTTTCTGAGTCTTCTTGGAGGAATATTGAATTTCTTTGTTTTCTTTTTATTATTATTTTAAAGGTATTTATTGCTGTCTTGTGAAAGTTACTACCCTCATACACAGTAAGCTTTACAATATTTTTGCCAGCCTACAGAAATGAACATTTCTCACTGCCTGTGTATGTCCATATGGGCTTCCACCGAATGTCAAATGGTGCAAGACCTGCAAGGCTGAACAGAAACTGCAGACTTCATTTCTTTTCAACATCGTCCCCTTTGTGGGCTTTGCAACGTAATTGTTCCCTCACTTGCTGTGAAAGTCTCCAAGCTCTAAATGTGCCTTTCTCTGTGTCTCGGGATGGTGTAGTTCGTTAGACTCGCTTTGGCTTAAGACATGTGATTCCCTTTTGGATCTGAGTTCATCTGAGAAGCTGTTGGCAATATTTTGTGCCTCACTGGTGAACTGGCAATGTTATTTTCGTCCCAAAACTGGGAGCTATGGAGATGTATGAAGACTCACAGTTACAAATGAAGTGCATCATAAAGTGAATTAACTGAGTACAAACCCAGCCAAAATAATTATTTATTCACTAAGGCGACTAGACCTGCCTTCCCTCTCCAAGCAGGGGAAAGCAAGAGAAGGTG